>BGPR01026609.1:0-21392 GCA_013235015.1 Araneus ventricosus | reverse complement strand
TGCCATGCACTGCTGCGATCTCGCCGACTCAAATCAACACTCAGTAGAGGACTTTCACCTGGTACTGGCAGATTTAATACTCTATACACAATGATTCCTTCTGATGGAAATGGCAACCTTGAGAAGTTGAGCAGAATCTTAAGTGAGGGATTTTGGCCATTAATGAACAAATTCTAAAATTATGAAATCAGCCCCTATACCGGAAAAGAATTTAGCAAAATCTAATCAACTTTTATACAAAACTGGTTTAAAATGATGTCACTGTTAGGGAGACAAATGTGTTTAAATGATGGCACATTGGATTCTTGATGAGATCTTGCCTGCATATTCTGCATTAATAAAGTAATCGTATCAAGTAGAATGATGCTGTAGCATGTCTTATATCTCTTCCAAAATAAATGGAAATACGAAAAGGAAAAGTGCCAAGGCCACAAACTGACAGAGAAGTATTGGGAAAAGTCGATTTGCAACTCAACTGAATCTAAAATCAACCCTGTGACCACCTGCTATGCAGTCACACCCAAACGACTCCCTAGACTGAGACCTCCTGCCATGAGGCAGGAAAAAACTAAACTGGAGTGTAAAGAACAGGTGGATCGACGTGAGCAGCCAGAGGCAGTGCAAAGATCACCACCTACCACCAAGCCACCTATCAGAAATGACGCCCCTACTACCTGAATGGTGAAAAAAGGCGCTGGGGAAAACAATGAAATGAGCAGACGAAATCTCGTCTTGGCAGTTGGCAGTACGTTGTCACCTGCTACTGACAGAGGAAAAGATTACCTTGAAAAGTATGATCTGCCATTAGAGAATACTTTTCCAATCGCCAGGTATGTTGAGGATAGGGTCTGCAATTCAAGGTATTAGAAATATACGCAGAGCTGCTACTGATCTAATTGCAGAAAGGTAAGGACTTGAGAGTAAAACTCTCCGTAGTTTAGCCTGTACACTCATTGTTTCAAAATAATAAATAAAGACTGAGATTCAAATCTAGCTGGATTCCCACATTGTAAGATATACCAAAATGTTGAGTAAGATCAAATGAAGTGGGGTTGAGGGAAAGCAGGCAAGATGAATAAGAGGGAAGGGGTCCTTTAGCATGAAAGCATTATTCTCTTTATATATATAAATTCATTATATCTTTTGTTTGTTATATTTGTATTCATGTCATTCAAGCAACTATTCCTGGGTAAAGAATTTTATCATGATACGGAAACCCTCTTACCTTGACTTGACTTACTTCCCTTTATTCCTTTACAAAAGACGTTTGATATGTTTGCTCTGTTCTTTCAGCCACCACCTACAAAGAACTGAGCACTGCTTGATAAAAGACTCTATAAATCTTTAATAAAATCTGTTTTAGATTTTGATACCATTTACTTCAGCAGGCCTTTTCATCTTTCCGCCTGAAAAGCAAAAATCACATCGAAAAAGGCCTTTACCGCAACACCAAATGAAATGTAACATTTAATTTTCTATCACTAGATAAGTAGCTAGAGTATTTGCATTTCCTTTTTTCTTATTTGCTGAATTATGATATAATGTATTTATATGAGAATTAGAAAGTGGAGGTTAAGGACATTTTTATATTTATTATTAAAATAAAGATTCTGTGTGTATTTTTGAGAAAAGTCTTTAATTGTTTGATTGAAGCTGCACTAAAAAAGTATAATGTTGATCCAGAAGAATCTGTAAGAGAATTGGAATGAAGGAAGCAGAGACAGACCTTGGGAGGCACTTTACCAGCCATTCTTGACTGCTTAAAGGCTTCTGCTTGAGGATTATCTTTGAATGTTTATTTCTAAATTGTCACTTCCTGGTCTTAAATTGATTGGGGAGTATCTTTTAAATACACCTAAGCTTTACTTGAATTTAAAGAGCACTTTAAAAAAATATTTGACTTTAAATAAAATTAGAGTTTTTGAGTAGCTGTCTTTTAAATTTATTCTACTATCCTATATAGCAGCTTGAAAGTATATATAAACTATTAAATATTTTTTCCTAGGCTATTAATTTAGTAAGGATTCTTTATGAAAAAATTATTTTTCATTTGCTCCATTGATAATTACCCCAAAAGATGAATCCAAATCTTAAATCTGAAATAAACAATATAACTGGAATGGTAAATCTGAAATGAATCCACTGTATTGATATCCTAAAAATATACCAACAAAAATGCATGGAAACAGAACCCCATTAGCAAGTATATATTCCATGCCATTCATGTCCCTACGACATCTTTGGACTGCCATCACGACCGTAAAGATTGTAAGGAATTGAATAAATATACTGCCTGAAATTAATAGATGGGGAGGTACTATTCTTTGTATGGATCGCTATTTCATACATTACCGTCCTGTAAAAAATGATGAAAAAAATGCCACCATGTGCTACCACACCGCTGATATATCGGCAAAAAATGGAAAAAAAACGAATATAGAACTCCCAAGCGTAGCTTCTAAAGATGGAGTTTGAAAATTGCTGAAATATGAGGGAAATTCTCCAATGCTCGCAGGAAAAGGAAGGCTATGAGCTAGTAAAATCTATCTTTGATGAAAACATCTAATGGGAGAATGGATAATTCAAATGATGGAAATATAATCTAAAAATACGTACGACCACACACTGTAAGAAAACACCCAAAACAAGCAAGATAAGCTGTCCTTTCCTTATAAAGAAACTAAATCTGATACGCTGATCCTCTCTAATAAGATTGATGACAAATTTACATCAAAAAATATATGCATCCAAACTGAGGAGGAATTGCCAAATAATAACGACAAATTATACAGCCAAAACAACCATTCTCCAACTCATCCGAACTAAGACTACTAAACTAATAAAAAAACCATAAATCTGCATTTGTCTATCTGATAAGGCTCAACAAAAGCACAAATATACAACCAAAGCTTTTAAAAAAACTAGTAAGACACCTACTTTATTTATCCTGATATAAGCAATTTAAATTAATCATTCCAAAATTGTCGATCAACCCAAATCTTTCTGTAATATCTGATCAATAAGCACATGAATCTCACTCTTATTTACTTTTAAAAAAATCTAGAAGCAAAATACATGGCTTTGCAGAGAGTATAGAATTTAATATGAGACTAGTTCAAAGTGCTTTCATTCCACAAAATTGAATTTATAGGCTTAAGAATTACGAAGTTGCTCTAGTCTTTAGGATTAAATTTTTTGAGTTTCAAATCATGTAAACTATCGGTTTTTTTTAATATAAATTATATATCAAGAAGTTAAGTTCCTCTGCTCTCCTATTCTACTTCCTATTCGTATCTAAAATCTAGTCTTTATTAACTTAGTTTTTTCTTTTATCCAAAAAAGGATTACGGTCCTAGCCAGCCTGATAATTGAAGTTCTAGTCATAATGTTTTAGTATATTAATTTAAATAGCTTATGGAAGGTTTTTCCGCAGATGATTTTGATTTTTTCTTGCGACTTAGAATTCAGAATTCTTAAATTTCTGGTAAATGTGAAGCTGCTGTTTGGTGAGTAGGGCCAGCTCTACGACTACTATAATAGAAATGCTCTATAAATGGCTGATAGTATTCTCTTAAATAAATACACCTGAACCAAGAATCCTGCCTCATTCTGCAAAACAATGATCTGGCTCTGGCCTTATAAAACATACCAAAAAATATTTCTTGTCTCAACTGCCTTACTTTAACTAATCAATTCTTTTGAAGTTTAAAAAATTTATTCTTAGGAAATAAGTTTACTTAAATTTTAGTTTAATTTTATAAATCATGAGAAGATGCTGTTTATTTCTTCTAAGAAAAGGCTTCACTGATTGTAAATTGAAGTTAAGAAGCTGCAATATAGCAAAATATTGAATGGATACCATTCTTAAGAAATTTCCTCTGAAATAAAAAAATATGCTTGAGCATTTAGGGTCAAATTTATTTTTAGATCTTTTGTCATAGCATCTGTATTCTTTAATAAATTATCAAATTAAGATAAATTATCTACTACTCATTTACGAGAAGTCTATATAATATCTGGCATGCTTCACCTATACAAGGTCCAAATTCATCTTTTGGGAAAACATTACTATGTTATTAATTATCCGCAGGCTAGTCTTTTGTGCCAATATATTTTTCCTAATGTTCTAAGCATCCTGATATGCTTATCAAAAATTGCAGCCGGTTGAGGAGACCTTACTTCTTAATGAGGATGATGGCGTTATTGTCCGCAAACTGCATACTGCAAAGATAGCTGCCCTTTCTGGGCTACTTTAGATATGCTTCTTAAAACACACGTGGGGTTCCAAGTGAGAAATATCTTCCCATACTCAATAAGGCCATTGGAGTCTGTGTGAATCTCAGACAACAGTGACATTTCACCCAATGAGGAATCAATCTGAACGTGCTATTCCAGGCCCACAGCATGTCTCATCACTGAGTAAGTCCTTGAGCAGTACTTGAAGAGCTCTAGTTTAGTCAAGTGATGAAGGCTTGCAAAATTCTACTCAGAGTCCTGCGGTTCAATATACAAATAAATCCTCTATTCAAACACTTGTAACTTTTAATTCTCTGAAAATCTAAGGTAGGTATGCTTGTATAGTTTTGTAAAGCATTCTAGTGAATATTTTATCCACTGGAAAACAGATTGCAACCAAGAGGTTTAAAACTATCTGATTACGCTACTTTGAGTAGCTAATCTAGAAATATAGTCTTGAAATACCTATTGCCAATATGCTTCTAATTATAGCTTCATTATAATAATGATCCTGAAATATAATGAGTCTTTGGGGGGCACATTTAGAGACCTCGGTTAAATTTGGTTAAAGAATGATCTAAAAAAGCAAATGGAAATATTTCTGCAGCCAGAAATTAATTATAATTTCATTGCAATGATAATTTGAAATTGTGCTTCCTTTCTATACACAAGTGATACAATGCCTTATCTTTTATTAAGTTTTGTAAATTTGGTTTGAAATTTTTTTTATTTTATGAGTTATCTTTTAAATAACTTAATTCTATAAATATTCGTTTTGCATTGGTGAGGATGGATCTGAAAAAAGAGATTATAAGGGCTAAAATTGTCTTGTATTGAAGACAGATACAGGCTACAGTGTGAGAATTAAGAGAGAGAATGGCTCCCCTTCTACTCTTTCCAAGAGCACTGCAAATCTATTTAGGTATTTATTCAAAGTGAGCACAGCCGACCCTGCCTTTGTAGATATCATGTCCTGTCTATTGAGATAAATGCCCTGGCAGAATTTTACTTTTCATCGTTTGAAGAGACCTTGTTCCGATGAGGTTTCTGTAATTCTTGGAAATAATGGTCATTGGGAAAGCCATCTGATGGATGCCATAAGTTGATAATTTGTCCATCATAGCCTTTCTATGCACATCTATCCAAACTGGAAAACCGAGATTTTTTTAAGGCCAGGGCGGATGCAATGTAAAAGGAAAAGCAGTTATTGATAGATAAATGTCATACTCCTGCAAGGATAAATACCCATACTGCCTCGGAAAACTCAAGAATTGCACCTCAAGTGGGAAGCAACCCACTCTCATAATGCAGATTTGGGGTACCCAATCTGGAGTTCCAAACGCTTATCTGGAAATAAGGTCTCTTCCTTGAAATATAGATGGAAAAGACCATGCTGAGGAATCTGCGAACAAGCTGATCTTCACACTGGCTTAAAAAAAGGTTCTGCGTCTAGATAAACGCCTGCAAAAGTTAGATTTGGGTGATTATGGAGTGCTGGATCATGGCAGCGCCTCTTAGTCTGCTGCTCTTGTATTTTCCCCATTCACACAATAACATTTTGGTCACAAACTTTTGATCCATTCCTGCACAATAAATAAGCTTGCCATTGGAATATAAAATTGACACGTAGGAACCTAAATGGCTATCAACAATGAAATCTTACTTATTCTGAATGAATTTAGACTCCTTAAACGGCTATAAAATGCCTGATTTTTCTCTTACAGCCTCACAGGAATATATTTTAGAAAATTAAATAAGGCTTAAATAGTTTGTTGTTGCTTTTAGCTGAATTTAACTGCCTCAAAAAAAACTTCTCTTATTAATCTTTAAATAAAAAAAACATCCATTAGGACTATATTAAATAACCAAAACAGAGTAATCCTAAGAAATGAAAAAATAATCTAACTGATGAGAAAAACGATCTCAACGAAAATCATTGTAAAAAACAGTCACTCTTGAAATGCTCTAAACTCAAACTAACTCAAGAGAATCAGAAATAAATTTGAAAAATGCAGCCATGAAAAGCATATCCTGTTACAGGGGAATCGAATCTATCTTCGCTTTTCATACAAACGACGTACCACTCAAAAAGAATTCCCTCTATAAATTAACTATTTACTGAACGAAGGACCAAATAAAAATCCTGGGCATATGGCATCCATGCAAAAAAAGGAGTCTAATAGCTGGAGGTAATTAACTAGGCTGTACTTACGTTAAACTAAAGAGGAAAAATTTGAAGAGAAAATCACATTCTCGGCGGGAAAAACTAGAATGATACAGATTCTACTAGCTCTATACCTTGCAGAAAAGAATTCTGGCAAAAAAAAACACATGCAACCTATTAAAGAGAGAGTAAAATGCCCCTCTGGAAACAGTAAATGGTGATATCTCTATTCTAAAATAAACTTTATATGGGGCAGACATGTATTATTTTAATCAATTTAATAGCTACTTTTTTCTGACTTATCATCTTAAAATGGGCCTTAGAAAAAATATCCTTTCAAAGAAAAACCTTTACTAGTACTTTTAGATGCCTATAAAGCGTCTGCTTCTTTTGAAAAAGTACCAAACATTAATCTCTCATGCTCTATCACCTACAATCTATACTCATACATTTTAACTTTAGGTTCCAAAGGCAGCAATACATTGATCTTGCACATTGATCTCAAGAAACGCTCACTTTTAGATCGTCAAAAAAAGTCAAGTCTATTCTTAGTATACTAGAATAGATCGGGATTCTTCTGCTTTTGTTATATTTTCCAGAAATTCCATTTAATGAATATTTCTTTAAAAATTGCTTTTAAAGTAAAGAAAAATCTAAAATTATAATTCTACCCATAAACTTATTTTAATACTCATCCTGATACTATTAGCTTAAGAACTTCTTTTTGATCTCTTTAGAATTCTGTGTATGCAAGGTGAGAAATCCGTGCTGCCTTAGCTGGTGTGATGTCCCATTGTACGCATTAGTATAGGATTTATTTAATTTATGATATTTATTTTATTTTGACCTAATGATACATTGATTATATGTAATATTGAACTGAAATTAAAATAAGTCGATTTTTTAAAAATTAACTTTGTATCATTCAAGCAGATGCATTGACGCCCAAAAGATGTCCAGAATTGTTGTTTTATGGTGGATTGTGGTGGAAAATTAAGGCGGTGTTGATTTGTCAGTGCTGTATGTGACCTGCAGCACTGGTTACTGGAGATTTTCTCAAGCAAAGCATAACATTGATCAGCTTATCCAGCACAGGCGCAACTACTCCTGTTAAACTGAGAGGCTAGGACCCACCTGTGTTGCCCAGATGTCTCCAAGTCATTTCAGCCATGCCACACTCTCCTTAAGGCTACGATCATCTTCCACTAGACTTAGATGCCATACCCTACTATGGTATATCGCAAAAATGTTATGGACTTCACCTTGTAGCCAAGGCCGAACAACAGAACCTGTGATAAAAATCATGCTTGGTGAGCGTCTGTAATTTCTTCATTTATTTCTCAGTTTCCAAAGAAGCAGTGCTGGAATGCTTCACCTTACTCTTCACCCTTGTGAATTAAGAAAGTTAAATTTAGAAACTAAATACCTAATTCATTATTATTTTTTTTGTATTCTCTAGTCTAGAATCAGTTTGATTTGCTATTTTCTCTTATCCAAAATTATCAGTCTGATTCTTTTAAATAAATAGAGAATCTACTACTATTCTAAAGTACGGAAAGATAAAATCAAACTTACCTGTCTGGAGACACAAGTTCTCAGTAAATTTCCAACACAAACATTTGCATGTCTGACCAAGGCTGAATCAGTGGGCGGATTCTGGGAGGTATGAGAACATAGGGCGCAAAAGCCTTGAGGCCCCAGCCCTACCTAGCTGCAATTTGGGTCTCTGCTTTAGTACTGGATGTATCTCTTGAATAGTTTGAGGCCCCTGACTCACTGCAGTGTCGAGGAGAGAGCGCCCTCCACATCAAAGGTGCAACTTGGTTTATTTTAATGCACTGATGCCTACCTAATCTCTGTCTCTATAACAAATCTCCAAATTAAAGCAAAATACCTTAAACCCTGGCAACCATTCCCATTAAATATGAAGATACACTCAAACCAACTCTAAAAGATGACCGCAAATTAAGCATTTTCTTAATCTAGCTCTTCTTAACATTTTATTACTAAAAACTGCTCTGTATAGAGATTCAAATCAATAAAATACAGGATTAACCAAAACTATTGACCATTTCAAAATTAATGAAAATTCACGTTATAATTGATATTTTTTTGATGATAGTATTTTAAAGCTCTAGATAGGTAAATGCCAGGTGGTCAAATCTATTGACAACTCATTTTGAGAGTTCATTATTCAAATGACAGTTTAGAATAAAATTGTAAAGTTTGTAATTGAATTCTACGATCTTATCTTTAAAAAAAAAAAAAGCAAATCCAATTGTAATCACCCGTTTGAAAGGAATAGTTTATATATCTAAGAAAATCCAAAAAGGGGATCTAGAAAGACGCACCATCTCTGGCTGATGCGTAGGCATTGTATGGAAATCTCTGCAGAAAGTAAACCTGGAACGCTGTAATGGTACAATTTGAAAAAAAGAAACTTTTGCATCGGTTCTTTGTGACAGAAAAGAATGCAGTCAGGTGATGAGTGGGTATTAATTTTAAATGGTGGAAATGGGCAAATAACTTATGTCCTCCTGTGAAGTATTTGCCTTGGAAATTGTTCTGAAACTAAAGCTGTCTAGTCGTGTGGCCCATACAGCGCTCTGAATCCGGGGTCTGGTCCTGCTGCTGATACCATACAAAACTGCAAATACTCTCAAGGAGCTGACTACCTACTTTCCTTAACTCTTCCTACACTTTTGGTTTTACTTGCTGAGAGCCATGCACCTTCACCTCCTATAAATAAACTACTAGAGAAACGTTAAAACTTGAATACGTAAAGTGATATAATCTACATTTCCAGTTAGAGATTGCAGTTACTTATATCTACAGGAAAGATGGTAAATTAATAACTTAAACTGAGTTTGACATCTCATTTGACTTTTCCCTCTCTTACTTTGGTGAAAAGAATAAGGTGTATAAAAGGAACTTATGAGGAAAAGGCAACTGTGCTGATTTTGATGTGTTTACTGTTACATCTTGCATGCTACTTTCTAAAATAATCGCGCCTACACCTGCTAAAATTACAAGTTCATCTCCAAAGGCCATCTGAACCCACCATTACTAAAACATAACCACTGGATTCCATCCCAAAACTATTTATTAAATTAACCGTGCAAAACTATACTGATCTGCAACATATAAAGTATGAAGAGGCAGAAAAAATGTAGCTGGATCAAAAAAGCTCTTCTTCTGAAAAATACAAAAGAATAAATCTGTTCCTTATTCCTAAGGTGCAACTTAGCAGCTACTATCGAGTAATAGTACTCCATGTTTAGTCTTTAACGAGAGCTAAGATGGGATCCAAGCAATCTTAGAATAGTATTCCGGATCTTAACATAGAACCAAGTATCTGCCAAGCATCTGCACCACCAAAGAACTATTCATAACCCAACTGATTAATAGGACCGTGCCATCTCCTTCCAGCATGCAGTAAAGTAAAATAATTCCTCGTGGCAGATTTAGTATCCAAGGCAAAAAAAATCATCTTCTCGTATACCACTATGCTGAAGTTCAATTTCGTGGTGGCACTGAAATTTTCCAACAGGTATCATGGACCCTCTTCCTTGAGGATCATCTGAAATTTGATGCAAATCTCAGACGGTGCCGGTGACGCTGCTTTCTAAACTCTACTTATCTAATACTTTCTTGGGATATTCCATGCATACTGCTTGATAGAGTGCTGATCTCCAAGTGACGAACCTGTCCAAAATGCACTCTCTTACATGCACCTTGAGGTTATATCACAAGCATCTAATCTTATATAAATAACCTACATTCTTGCACCTAAGTGATCTTACCAGGATTTTACCGAGAAAAGTGTGGGACCTTTAGTAGAGCGTTCTGGCTACCCATCACTCACACTAAGGTATTGTAGTGTTTTTTCTAGTGCTCTTTTGATGTACGTGAAGGTCACGTTAATGTTGTAGATGAGATGCGCCAGATTAGGTTTGTATTTTTGATTTCCCAATATTTCTTTTTATATTCCTGCAAAAGCCCGTATACCTGCGACCAAGCTCCTGATTCAATGAGTGATATTGATCGCTATTTCCAATTTATTGTTTCAAAAATGTCGAATTATTTCAGGCTCTCATTGACAATAGTTGTCATTGCTAAGGAGCCTTATGGGAAACCAAGCGTCAACTCCCTCCTAAATTCCTGAACATTTTGTTAGTTGAAATTGCAAGGAAATACAATAGTTTTATAAGTTTTCCTTAAGTCTAAGCAAAAAGTTAACTTTCAATCTCACAGATAAGTTGTGCCCGAACGTCTCAGCATTTGTACTTTTCCCGACCGATGATTAAGATCTCATACCAAATGTCATTTGCCCAGCTCGTTTCGTTTTTGAGTTATTGAGTTCACAGACACATAAAATACAAAAATTATTTTTCCAACTAAGGAGGTTTAAAACGTGGAGATTCATCATAATCTCAAAGGCGAGTTTTTTGACGATTAAAAAAACTTTACCTTTGAATATTCCGTATGTGAGGAAGTAAGCAATGAACGGTAGTTTTACCTCAAAATCTCCCGGCAAGTGCCCGTAAGTGATTGCAAAAGAGCCTCCTACTGAAGCACCTAAAATGAAAATAATAATAAAGTATGAAAATATTGCCATTAAATTGTCCAAATGACCGACACACTTTTTTCAACATTTATTATAATGATAATACTATCTTGTGATATAAAAACCACACAAAGTAATTTTGCAACAAAATTTCATTTTTTTTATTTGCCTTATAAGACATCTCAAAATTATTATTAAAAATTTTAAAAGTTGATTTTAACAAATATTACTAACCTGTAAAGATAATGATGAAGCTCTCCGGCAAATAGTGAAATTTACTCCTCAACAGAATGTAAGTTTCCAAAAAGCAAATAGCTAAGGAGAAAAAATAGTAAGAGAGAAATATAGGAATTTTAAGAAGGACAAAGAAAATAAGCATATGCATACTCACTTTGAATAACTATTGCATAAGCAATTAATAGTAACATCCATCAGTTCAGAATTCAAATACAGTAAACCCCGGTTTAACGAACTCGGATTAAACGAAACCCCGGTTATCCGAAATGCCTACTTCTGTGCTTTTACTTTTTCCTACAATTTATTTTTTTTTTATATATTTTCTTATTCAGTCTTTCTTTCCGCTTTTTAAAATTTCATATTAAAATTTTGTTTTTAATCTATTTTGTAATCTTTATTAATTTATATTTAGTTTCAGTTGTAATTTTTTTGGGTTTTTTTGTCAGTATTTTTCTTTATTTTTCTTAATGTTTACATATATATTGTATGTTCTTCCTTTTTGACACTGTGTTTTTATATGTTTTGTGAATATTCTGTCGGCATTCATGCGCCGCACACCATTTTGGGTAGGTAGGTCAAGTCGGTGAGGGTTAACTTAAAATTAAATTATACTCTGAAATCGCAAATCCCAAAACACGTACTGTACTGCACGGAAATAATCGCAAAGGCGAGACTCTTTTGCAACGATAACCCCACTTTTTCTACTAAGCCTCCCCAAGAAGTGATTAATTTCAGTGATCAATTATTTCATAATGCTAAAATTATCAATGCATCAGTGATGTATGATGAATGATACATGATGAATGATCAGTGATGTATGATGAAAATTTCAATGTATCAGAATGCTACAATTATTAAATGCATCAGTGAGTAATTTCAGAATGCTAAAATTGAAATTACTGGGTTTTAACAATATTACAATTACAACATTGCTTACCAGTACCTGTCAGGCGCACTGCGCCCGAACTCGCCGGTACGAATATTGCGTCCGAAGGCGGATTAACTTTAACAAAGAATATAAGTTTAGATTAGAAAGAGAGTTTTGAATACGTTTTACACTCGGAACATTTCAGAATTTCATACCTTAATTAGATAGAAACTAGTAATAGCTGTTCATGGCTTAACCGAAAAAATCGTTATCCGAAACGCCCCTTTTAGTTCGGTTAAACGTAGTTGTACTGTATTTTTTTAAATGCATGATGTGTCAGCTATCGGAAATGTTCAATTCGTTGGCCGTTATTGTGCAGATAATGCTGATCGACGGCATTGCAATTGTCTCTAATCATATCAATTGGTATTTGAGTGGAAGAGGACGTTTCGACGCAGGCCGTTTCGCTCCAGACATTTGGATCCATCTTGTTTGGACGTCGTACAATTAATTATTCTTTATTACGTCTTATTTATCTAATCTTATTTTTTTACATTTTATTATTTATTCTCTATTTATAATCTTTACTGCATATCCCATGACAAATATGACATTATCAGAATATTACCTATCACTCTAATAGCATGATTAAGCTATAGCATAAACACATTAAGTTATGGCATATAAAATTGTTGGCTTTTCATTTTAAAGTTGTTATTGCTTGAGCAACCTCAAAATCTTGAGCAATGACGTCATGTTATGTAAATTTGGAAATAATCTGCAAGAAAGAATCGCTAAAAATGCCAGGAGCTAGGTTTGGATTTTTTTTATTTCTGGATTATCGCAAGAAAATACAAGCACTGACATGGACACGAACGAATATATGTAAACCAAATACACACACACACAACGAAAAAAAATTAAGCATCGTAAAATTTTGAGCGAAATATATGGGAAAATAACATCATCCTCATGGCGGATTGAAAGCCATCGCCCATGTCAACCACGCTTGACATCGTTCTCCCTCTCTGAAGAATAGTCTATAGAGTTCCTAGAATTTTGGTCTCCAAATGGCGCGGTTGTTACACAGTCTACACTCTTCCCGATCATCACTCTTCACTCATCCCACGCCTTTTGGAACGTCGCCATACTTTCTTTGTTTCGTTCGCAGCATATTTATCGAACCAATAAAGATGACCGTCATGTGTAAAAATGTCTTTATTGAGCTTTGATAAAACTGCTTCGGACATGTTGAAAAATAGCAAAATGATGGGCACGTGTTACAATGATCGATGCTTGTAATGAAATGAATGTGTCTCCCTTCCTCCTCGCGTCGAAACGACGGCGTCCAATCAGCTGAAGAACGGGTGCAGATATCTCGAGTCCAAACATTAATTAACTCTATTCGGGCGCATTCGAAGTCAATGGCCACTTTCAGCCCACCGATTGAAACTATTCGTGAAACAAAAATATCATATATCATGTACCGCCACAAAAAAAAATCCATTGGAGTGAGGTGCGGCCAGCGTGGAGGGGGACACAGTTCTACTTTCTAGCTTTCAGTATCTGTTCACCAGAATTCTATCAGAATATGCTCTCACGTTTCAGTAATAATGTAGAAATACGCAGTCCTTCTGGAAGTATTGTTTAGCAACGGATTCGGAAACCCTCCGCGTTTTTGCGCATGCGCCGGGCGGAGTTATTTTCGTCAAAATAGGAGAAAAGTGAAGAATGGAAAGGTGATGTTTACATTTTACTGAGCGTGATCTAACAAAGAACTCCAAAAATACGCTCATATGACTCATAGCCTAACACCCCTTTCCGGTGTAAAATCGTTCAAAAGTGGTAGTCTCGGAATCCGTTGCTGAACAGTACTCGTCTTCATCTCCAAATATATTTTGAACGTCTTATATAAATCATTCCTGTCAGGTAAATACGGTATTCTCAAAGACGATATGTGCGATTATTCCAATTGCTGAAAAACCACTCTACAAAGTTGACACCTCACAAGTTCGCATGGTGTTCCTTTGTCAAACGAGGATTATCAATTACCAAGTGACTCTTATTGCAACGATTCAGTAATTTATTTTACGAAAAAGGTTTGTATTAAAGCAAAAAAATCATGTAAAACATGAAAAAGTATTGTGTTAATTAATGTAATCATGAAACATGCTAAGATTGGCAAGATATTACATTTGCATTAATTGATTTGTGTTATGGAATTCTCGTATATGTTATTAATTGCTTATGCTACAGCTATTTAAACTGTCTGTATTAGAAAATATATTTATATTATTAACTATTTGATTTATTAGAGACATTTGTAATTGTATATTAACGAATTAAAAGGATACGAAGTAATACTTTAAATAATGTTTTTCTTTTGTCAGAAATCCGAAATTTTTAAGAAGTCAAATCTTATTAATGCACTGGATTAAAGAACTTCCTCTATCGCATCAGAATTTTGTTTAATGTTCTTAAAAATTTCTCTTTCACAAGCGTCTTCTTTCTATTATAAAAGTTCCTTTTCATTTTGCTTTAGAAATAAATTCCAGCAATTCAACTAAAAATTCAATATTAACTGACTTTTCCTTTTAAAACCTTTTCATAAATTAAGGAACTTTTCATTCTGAGAATTTAGTGCTTTGTTTACCAAGAATAACAATCATTATGATCTGCCATAGTAATTTGAAAGTACTCCAGTTATTTGTGATGAAATGCTCTTAATTTTTTGTGACACTATTGGGAGCCTTTCAAGCTTCTTAAAACATTATGCTTTAATTAATTTTTGCATCAATTTTTAATTCAAGTTAATGAATTAAAACCTCAAATGATTTAATTAAAATTTCTTTCTTAAAAAACTTTACTTTAAGTGCGAAAAATGTAATAAGTGCATTATTTAATAATTGAATTAATTAAAATAAGTGTTTAAAGTTAATTTGTAAAATTAAAATTTATATAATTAATTTTTATCTACTAATATTAATAACTTTAAGAGTTGTTTTGAAAAATTATTTTTTTAAGTGATTCAGATGCGAATCAGCCGAGCAGTTAAAATTAAGAATAAGGATCTTACTTTACCAATAACTCCTGAAACACTATTGGATCGATTATTATTGCTTTGTGACTTAGCATGTAACTTACAGAACCGTAATGTGCTTAATTATCAATTAGCGTACCATTTTAAATTATCGTTATATTTGACATAATATGTATATTTTTATTTGGTTTGATTTGCTAGTTTGACGCCCCATTTTACAGCTACATGAAGATTCATTGGAGTAGACTTTCGAATTGTGAAACACCGTCAGATGACGAGAGCTACACCTAAAACATCACTTCACTCTCCAAACTTCCATGTCACTCTACCGTGAAGGAACTTGACCCAATGCAACAGATTTCAAGTGCACCAGACTTATGTACACAGTGAATTTGTCCGAATAGGTTATGGATAATGAACACAGATCTAGAAATAAAGTCTATCATCATTTGCTGACTTCTTATCATCATCATTATATCAAAATGTCGTAAGTCAAATTTGGCAACATATTTATTGATGCAAAATACTTATATAGGTTAATACATATGCCTTTAAACTATCGTATGAGATATGCGATTATCGTATTTTGCCACAAAATGCCATATTATCTTGTTAGTGGTTCCATCTGTAGCACCAAATGTCAGCGTATTTAACGTAGATTTTTTGAAATAACACATTTTGATATAAAAGTGACGATATTTTGCGTTAGTAAATCAGCTTAATATTTAGAAAAGAGATTTTTACGGTACTTAGCAATCTTAAATCTTATTTTGATACATATGACTTTGATACATATTTATTGTTAGGCAAAATACTGTAGATTACAAGAAAAATTATGGACTTAGGGCGTGCGTGTGTGTGTGTGTGTGTGTGTGTGTGGTGTGTGTGTGTGTTTTTAGTGTGTTGTGTTTAGTAACATATTGGTGTGTGTATTATTTGTATGTGTGTGTGTTGTGTGTGTGGTGTTGTGTGTGTGTGTGTGTGTGTATTATTATTGTGTGTGTGTGTGTTCACTTGGAGAGCCGCTGGACCCTGCCTACAAAAATGTTTCCACAAATATCATTGAGGATTGGAATGTCGACTCAAGCTATTTTTTTGTTTTAATTTGAATTTAAATTATTAAAAATTAAGCGAAGCATTTTATTAAAAATTCAGCGAAATGCCGATGCTTTTATTTGATAATTTCGGAAAATATTCTAGCACGAAAATTAATTTCACCATCCGAAAATTAAAATAAAAAATCTTTTATTTGATAACAATTTAGTTACCGTACAGTGCTTTCTCCAATTTTAATAAATTTCTAAAGATATTTTGAGGCGTAATTTACAACAATACTCTTCTTTGCTGTAATGAAATTCAAATCATTGCTTGTACAAATATTTTTACTGGTTTTTTCGCCTATTGTGATAACCACTGTATGAAGATTTGCGTGAGTGTCGTGCGCGGGTATGTCTGTGTGTGCGTACATGCTAGCGTGTGAGTGCGGCATTTTAAAATTTTTCAACAATTTGTCTATAAGCAAACAAGTGCAAAACATTATTCTTAATCTGTTTCGGATATTTGCGCATTCCTTATTTTGTAAACGTTCTCAACAAAAATACAACATAGAAATTGATTCCTAAAACTTTGACCTTTTAGTATATTTCTTGTTTATCACGCCATCCCTAGAATGAGAATATATCCATTCAATGAAAATATTCAACACACATCTTTCAGTAATCAATTTCCCAGGAATGACGCTGTATTGATTTTTAAAACGGAAAGAAAATATTTGCTCTCTGCTTGCCAACGCATTTTGAACAACGGAATTGACTTAATGGTATAAGAAACAACCAAAAATCAAACTTTGAAGATTATTCTTTGTTATTAAAGTCAATGTGTCGAATGTATTAATAAATGACTTTTTAAATGAAAACATGTTTTCGCTTGCGAGCTTAGAATGGCTTTCAGGTATGAACAGTGCGCTATTTAATTGTTTATGTACCTAAATAACACTCGATTTTAGCGACATTTTAATTTATCACTTTGGTTTCCGATTTTTAGACAAATACAGAAGAATTCCCATTCACACGTTGGGAATTTCAGATTTAGAAAGGAAATGAAAGTTCAAAGAAAGTTCCAAATTTTTTGCAGGTATAGGAATTTTGCATTTGCTTTTCATCCTCATCCATTTCTAAGATTTCAATGCGCAGCAACGAATTCTTATTTTAATTACATATTTAAAGGTTAGAGATGAAAGCGCAATGGGGGAAGGATGGGTGACGAAATTTATTATACAGGTGCAGAATTTCTAAACAAACAGCAAGTTCAGCGGAGATTAGGGGTAAAATAACAAGATATCACCAAGTAAAGATGTAAATATAGAATTTGATTTTGTCTAACTTTAATTTGTTATTAAGTTATTAGTATATGTCGATCTTGCTTGAACTAATTAATATTTACATTGTTCTCTTTATTTAAAAAAAGTCACCATGTGGTGAGTTAGGTAACGCTCTATTTTGGACTCAAAGACTAAATGTTATTTTTCTTGTTCTAGTTTCACAAGAGTAAAAAATTTCGGCAATAAATTTAGTCATTGATTTTGCATTATCGCAGATGTTTCGTAATTTGCCTAATAATAACGGTGCTGCCTTTAAACACTTTCCAAAGACAATTGCCCTTGATGTTATGTAAAATTAGGGTTGAGTAAGCATCGCTGAATTAATAAGCCATAACAATCAACGAGCGGATAGATGAATTATATCACAGCTTTATTAACTTGTATCATAATTTGAATCAATCAATCTACAGGCGAATTTTTGCAAAATAATCGTGAAATGAATTTTCGTCTACACCTTATGATTTTATTATTTGTCAGACTTGGCTAACATTTGGAGAAGAACACTTCCAAGCTAATTTATTTTTCCAATTTTCACATGATCATAAATAGATAGAAAATTTAAGGTAATTCAAATTTTGCTGTATGGAGAGACGCCGAATTTGGACTTAACTTCGAATTCTATTAAATATTTAAGCCCGTCAAATAGACAATTTATATTTCTTTGGTATAAATGGGAGTGAAATCATTTTTTAAGCGAAAACGTTAGATAGTTACAGTTAGAGAACAAGCGTTTAGATTTGCATCATCATTTATTATTTTAACAAAAGAAAAAACCCTAATGCTGTTTTAAATTAAGTAGGAAAGTATGTTATCCTTGTATCCTTTAGGGAGTAGGAAATTTGTTTTGGCTACAATTTACTATAAATGTTTTTATATGAAAATAGCTTAAGAGTGGAGTTAGGGATTTTTGTTTATTTGTCCATAGGTTACTAGATTCAACCACAAACGGTTGTCTAAATTGGACCATTTTAAATCAATGGGATTATTATCTTAAACTACAAGAATATACAAAGCAGTTTATCACTGCCACTAGTAGTTTTCTCATAAAAGTAGATTGGAAAAAACTTGTATCAATGGCATTAAAGCGAAATTCATTATGCGAAAGGGCGATAATGCAGATTAAAAGTAAAAAATCTTAGGAAACGCGCATCATTATGAAACAAAGGAAGAAAAGGAAGCGATACAGTGCATAAAATGTCATACTTGGGTTCCAAAGATCACGTATACTGGTGTGCATTTTAGAATAAAATATTTTCTTCAATAGGTACGTAAAGTAAGGTGCTTGGTTTCGATCTACAAGAATCAATTGGTCCAATCTAGACGCCGGTTTCTACTATTGGACGTGACACTTTTAATATGCTTTGTTCCTATTTTTGAAGTGCGCATTTCATAAAAGTAAATTACACTGTTCATGAATATAAATAAACTACAAAAATTTCTGCTGCTTGTTTTCATTAAAACGCCTTCTCGTCACTGTACATTAAAAATGTCCTGGTGTTCGAATTCTGCAGACATATAAAGTTCAAGCTTTAAGCACTTTAACATTCTTCAATACGAATCAATTTCTCAACTGCTTCAGGCATCTCATGGTAGAGTAAATTAATTGATACTATATTCCACTGAACTCATTTTGTATATTCGATATAAACTTATACTTAGTACCCAGTATAAGAAGATGTAAATAATATAAATTTCCCATATGAAAGAAAATGGGCAATAATAAGTTTATGAGGTCTGGAGTTTAATGACGCAAGGACACGGGAATTGACCATGGTGATCTAAAACATATGTTACAAAATGAAACAGGATAATTGATCGTATAAATAGTTATTTTGTTAATGAATAAAATTCAAAAAGAGGAAAAGTATCTTACAATTTCATATATATATCTGTGGAGACAAAATATGGACGTGTCTGGGTGCAACCTACCCCAAAATTTTTGAAATTAGTAGAAGCAGATACACAGTTCTCTTTTTTCTTTTTAAACTTTTAAAAACAGAGGAAAAGAAGTAATTATTTCGCTCATTTCAGATTCCATGAAAAAAGAATTAAATCTATCAATCAGAAAATTCAAAAATTATTTGTTAGCTAAAATAATTTTCAAACACGAATTATACTTACAGTAACAAAACAGCATCAGTAATATTTTTTTAGACTATGGTTGACCTCTTCATAAGTTCTTTTTTTGACAGAAAAGTCAGTTGTGTCAGAGCATTCTGTGTTTGATTCTGAGATTTGTGGCATTATTGCGCACCACTAGAAACTGAAACTATTTGACAATAAATTTATTAATGTAATATTTTGCTAAGTTTTTTTTTTTTTGTATAATTAGCAGTAATCTGAAATGAGCGCAATTGTGTCCAGAGCATTCTATGTTTGATTCTGGATTTGTGTCACATTAATGCGCACCACCGCTAAACTGAGCTGTTGACAATAAATTTATTAAATGTGTATTTTGCTAAGTTTTGTATAGTAGCAGTAATCAGAATGACCTCAATTGTGTCAAGGCATTCTGTGTTTGATTCTGAGATTTGTGTCACGTGTGCCCTGCACTAAACTGAAACTGTTGACAATAAATTTATTAATGTGATATTTTGCTAAGTTTTGCATATTAGCGTGTAATCTGAAATGAAGCGATCGATTACGTTATTATTAGAGACATCAACATTAATTCTTCAAATTTTAGCAACATATTGGATTAAATACCTCGAATACAGTCCCTTCTGACTACAGAAAATTAGAAGGTTATTCTCTTCTATAAACAAGAAGGAATGATTCGTTCTCTTTAATCTGTCCTCTTCTTCCAACAACAGGCAGATAGCAATCTACTATCATAACGATTTAGCTTTCATTTTCCTCTTTCAACATCTTCAGCGCCCTCTCAATTTGATTTCTGGGAAGCCGATTGTATACACTCCTTAAACTTCCAGCACAAATTCAGAAACCAAACAAAATATTAAACATTCCACTTCTCTCTCAACCGTTCACGGTTTAGCAGCGGCCACGAACTAGCACTTTTGGACAGTTTGCGCCGGGAAGGGGTGTCAAGCGATGATTCATATGAGCGCATTTCGGAGTTCTTTGTTAGACCACCTCTCGGTAAAAAATTAATTAAACATCTCCCCTTCATTTCTTCACTTTACCTTTATTTTTTGATGAGAGAACCTTCCCGGCGCATGCACCAAAGCGCATAAAGGAGGGTTTCGGAATCATTGCTAAACAATATCAAAGGCGTCTTCCAGCCATCTACAGAATACATGCAATAAGAGACATAGGCCATCGGCTATGGAGACGTTACCAGCTACAACAACATTATTGTGTCTCAGGGACGGCGAACCATATACTGTTTCGGCTTCTCACAGATTCAGGTTGCCCTCCCCCCCCCCTCCCCTCCCAAAGTGCCTATATTTGAAAAAACATACCCGAAACTCTTAAGGGCACAGATCGTCTTGAGGCCATCAAAGAACAATTTCAAGTCTCACAAACAAGCTTCTCTAAGGTTTCCCTAATCTAGATATCTCTTTGGAATGATGGTGGATGGTGTTTTCGATGAAACTTTTTTCCCAAGGATATACCCTCCAAATATTTTTTTGGACAATTTTTTTCATATATTACCCAAATAAGAAATGGCTCTCATACAAAAGCACTCGACATTAAAGTTGTACCATTAACCCTTAAGTGTCGCGTTTTTTCTTTGCTGGAGAATTTAGTAGTTTCATTCATCCCCAAGAGGCATCGAGCCGCGGACGCTTAGATTCTACGCTTATTTTTATGTCCAGTAAGAAAGCCTTTAATTAATAATTAAATTTTTAGTTTATAAAAAATGCGATAATAATTCGATGCCGTCAATACTGTGGCAGAGCGGCAGTAGAGGTTAAATACCTACCGGCAATACATGAA
>BGPR01026608.1:0-21393 GCA_013235015.1 Araneus ventricosus | reverse complement strand
TTAATAAGCAACCTACAGTTCCTATGCAAAAGGTGGTGTTCGAAATTGGGTGGACCAGTTTACTACTGGTTGTAATTGAAGACGGGGGGAAATGTAGGAAGGTCAAATTTAATTTCAGAAGTCTGTGAGTTTTACAGGTAATGAATTGTTTGGAAATGAATACCTCTTTTCGATTTCAATTATTCAAACAGTGGGCATCGATAATACTTGGTGATTATTTAAAATATATGACGAGTTGTTATTATAGTTAGTTAAAAGCCCAGGAAACATCTTATGTTCTTCAGAATTAAATTTAAGTGACTTGTATTTTGAATAAATATAAGCCTATTTTTATTCCTTGATTCATTATTTGCAAGGTAAGGAAGACTGAAACTAAATACCGAGCGCATCGAAGGAATATACTCTTATCAAATTTCAGGATAAATCAGATTGTGTTTGAATTGCACAGACAACTTTAAGTACTTCGGATGCTTAAACTTTTCATTGTTTGAAACTGAATAAACCATTTGATATTGTAAATTGAGATTCAAAGGTTGGTATTTTCAAAATGAATAAATTGTACATGTAAGATTTATAAAAAAATATTTTTTACAAAAACTCTATGAGCAAAATGTTCTCAGAACTCGGATTTGAAATGTTTATTGATAAATTTTAAGTGCAAAAATTTCATGCTCAAGTTGGACTGAGTTATAAGAAAACCTTCAACTCATTTGGTCTCCGTTTAAAATACCATTTAGTTGAGGTAAACCAGTTAATAATTTTGTACTCATTTTATCTTCAGCTCTGTGACAACCAAATGTGTGTCAAAAAAACGCGCTGTCTTGCAGCTAAAAGTAGATCGAGTGACATTTCCTAACAAGACAAACAGAAATTATCAAGGGATACAATATTTATTTATTACACAAGATTCTGCTAGATTATTTTGCTGGTTGTGCAAATGTTTGAAAAATCATGTACAGGTGCTTCTTATAAACAAAATTTAAAATATTGGATCAAAAACTCGATTTTAAACTAAGAGGTTTTTATAATTTTTTTTTAACAGTAGAAAAAAAATTTTAATCAATTATCAAACATTGGAAATGACTTACTTCCATAATAATAGTAAAATGCATCATCAAGGACTCGTTTTTAATGTTGAATATTTTTAAAAATTTTAAAAAATAATGATTTTCAACTCACTGCCATCGAAAGAAATATTTTCCGGATCTTAAATTTGCTTAAAATTTGTGCATTTTTTAGAGTGAATAATTGAAAACTTTTAAAATAGAGAATAAATTCCGAAAATATCACTCTATGAAGTATTTTATCGCCGTTTAACATATACCTGTGTCAAATTTTTGTGCTCAGATTGAAAAATGTTATAAGTCACTTTTGTTAAAAAAAATTTCATAACAACAATTTTGAGATTAAAGATGTCACGAAAAATCACTTACTAATTTTAGATGAGCAAATGCGTTACTAATTTTTGAGAAAATATCTAGTTGTTTTACTACAGTTAACCTTTAATTAAAAATTATTGTTGTGTCATAAGTAATAACGACTGTTTTTCAGGTTTTCTTGGCTTACGACATTTAGCCAGCGTCTGATTTCCCAGGTTTTGAACTATCTTCGTGTTGTAGAAAAATATCTACAGGGTGTCCGAGAATTGTGAGACACATTTCAAAAATTAATTTAATCTTTCTGCATTCATTGATGTCTTCAACTGTACTAGTTGTGTTGTACATGTGTATATTATACATAAGTAAGTTATATTCATTTTCCTACATATCACCCAAACGACTTGACAACCGAATAAAAACTGGTGTTACCTCATCATATATATTTCATGTTTTCCATGCTGTCAGATTTCCTATTCTGTCAAATGTTAAACCTGTATTACACCCCGATAATGAGTGGAAAAAGGGTAAAGTATCACATTTTTGTTTTGACAGTGGATTAGCTAAGCGACGAATGACAATAAACCGCTTATTCTTGCCTGTTCTAAATTCTAACCATAATTCCTCCAGACCCACTGCATTGAGTTGCCTGAATGCTTATAGAATAATCACGTACATATCTGAGTCAACTGTCACAATCATTACTTTTCGATGACCCCTTACAACTGCATGTTTAACGTGAAATATTAATCTAGCTTCAGCTTTTTCATGTAACTATGGTGAAATGCCTTCTATATTCAATTGAAGCTGAGATGTCGTGTTTTACAAAATATCTTCATCAGTGCAAATCACTAATTTATCAGAGGTAACCTTCATTTCTTGTCCTGTTGTTTATTGAGTGGGTAACGAATCGTCCAGACTTCATTGCAAAATTGCAATGTTTATCCTCTATCTCTTGTACCTCTGTCTTGGAAGGGGAGTGCCCGCTCAGGTGTCGTTCTCGTCATCTGACCACGTTTCAAAATTACGAGGTGCGCCCCAAAATTGCCCTCGTGTAACTTCAAAGCGGTACGTAAATCTAAGTAACTAACTAGCTCTTGTAACTGCGACGCGAAAGAGGAACACACTATACTTGAAAATTATATATTTAGACATAATACTTGAAATAGTTTTAAGTTCATTTTGATGCATCAATTTAGATACAATAAATACACTAAATAAAAAATTTTAAGTAAATATTCATTTAAAATTAGATTCAAAAGTTCTTTTTATTTTACATCAGACTCGCGTTGATAAAAAAAGATAAACAATTCGTCAAGATTTCAGTTATTCTGCGTAGAAAAGCTTATGTAAAGATTTTTCTGGCGATATAAAGATTTACTTTTTTCCCCGAGAGAAAAGAAGGACAAAATTGATTAAATTTAAATCTTATTTCCAGTTTAAGATGTCCGATTCTCCACTGGAATAAATTCAATTTCACGGTAAGTGTAAACAAAATAATTATTTATACGAGAAAGGTCAGAAATGAATTAAAGGAGATAAATCCTTACAGATTATGAAAAAAGATCCTATCGCAGTTTTTCAAGGAGATAAAGCTAGGTTATTTATTTTAGCACTTTCTCAAGGAGATAAGGCTGGGTTATTTATTTTAAAGACTTTCTTCCTGAAATGCAATCAATGTTTTCAAAAAAGTTAAGCTATGTGAAAAAAATGATTTCGTTTAAGTGAAATAACATTGGAAGCAAGATAAACATTTTGAAAGAGCAAAAAAAAAAGTCTTTCATTTTTTGTATATATATCTTTCGTTTTAAATGGCAGAACAGAATAACAGAGAAAGTGAATAATGAGATTTTTGTTGATGGAAAACTGTTTAAGTTCGAAGAACGCCGCATATGATCTATTTTTCTAGGCGAAATCAAGTGAAGTAAGAACTGTTTTTTAAATAAAATATCATGTTGAGAAAATGTTATAATAAACAGATATTACTTTTTTTAGCATTCGGTGTTGATAATACATGAATCATTAATTGTAGAAAGGAAACCAGACACAAAATACAAGTGTTAGAGGAGACATAAAAAAACTATGTACTAACGTTCCTGGCGAAGCAAAATTTAATTTAATTTTTTCGAAAACTGTGAGGCTGTCTTCTAATGCACATTTTTGATTAAAAATATATCCTTTTAAAAAGATTTTGTGCCTTGGACTTGTTTCACTTCTACAATTAGAGATTCATATAATAATTTTACAACTAGTTTTGATTGTTGAATTTCAGTTTCTATATAACCAGCTAAAATTTTTCAACATTTCTTGCAATTGGGATTTTGATTTAAAATCGAAAATAATCGTTTTCACTATTTCAAATAGTAGCTTTCGCTTGTATGGTATTTTTTGCTCTATTTATGATATTTTTCTGGCATTAAATTTATAACTATTCTTAATTTCTAATACTGGATTATTACGTTGCCACCAACTATAAAGTATTCCTTTCATATAATTCATGTAACAAGCCTTAAAGAGCAATAAAATGCGTTTTGAAACTTAGTAAATGATGGCGTATCATTTTCCATTATATAGAATTAGCTTAGTTTAGTCTAGTTATATTAACGTCCCGCTTCGAAGCAACACAGGAAGAATATTTTGAGACGGACCTCGTAATTTTGAACCGCGGTCAGATGACGGAGATAACACCTGGGCTGGAATCCCCTTCTCCCAAGTTTCCACACCACACCAGAAGGAGAACGTTTGACCGCTACGTATGATTTAACGTGCAACAGGCTCTACATACAGCGAATCTTCAGTGGAATCGGGTTAGAACATGGAACCTTCTATTCCCAAAGCCGAAATCTTACAACAAAGACACCGCGGCCCCAAAATATCGAATGAATAATATGCGTAACTGGAAATGAAATGCTTCATTTCTATGCATTATTTTGCGGTTGTTAATTATTTTTTCCAGTGTAATTTCAATCGTATTTCTACTATAATAGGTTTTTCTAGCAAACTAAATAGGACAAATTAATGGGATTTTTGGCATAAATCAAACCGTCTCAAAAAAGGAATATAAAAATCATAATATATATTGGCTAATAATTTTCCTGGTAAAAATTGTTTAAAACAAGATTAAAGTCGTGTTTTTCTTTTGTTTGTAAATAAGTGCAGGGGTCGTGAAAGGAATGACCAAATGAGGAATAAAATTTCATCAATACATGGATTCTGTACAATTCCTTTCCTTTGGGTTTTAAGGAATCTGTAAGGAGAAGAAAAGATTGAAAGATCTACGAATATTCTCCATACTTAAATGTTTTTATTATTAGAAAATGCTTAGAAGAGACTCATCTTAGGAAACCTTTTGTTCCTTCTTTGGAAAGAAGATACAGTAAAACTTCTCTAATCGGTTCCTCCAAAAAAGCACAAACATAAAGTATATAGCTATAAAAAATTGAAAATTTTATAATAAAGTACTTTTTTTAGATGATTCGTGAAATTCACTTTGTCAGAAATAACTAATGAAGGCTTGTGTTTAAATAAATATTCTTCCAGACATGAAAACCTTTTTTTACGAACCCTTTAGGCTTGTTTAAATAGATATTTTCCCAAACATGAAACCCCTTTAGGCGTGTTTAAATAAATATTTTGTACTTCCAAACTTGAAACCCCCTTTTTACGAACCTCTTTAGGCTTGTTTGAATAAATATTTTGTACTTTCAAACATGAAACCCCTTTACAGCGGTCATCCCTCTTAGCCGCCAGTTTACCATGGAACGGAGGGTGGCCGCTGTAGAGAGGTTTTACTGTAATATAGTTTAGATTTACTCCCTGTTCTAAGATGGATTTCTCAATCTTGAGACTTATTCAAAAGACGAGGAAGATAGCAAAGCAGACACCCCGCTCTTCAAATTTCAACATCCTACAGTTTAAAGACATTTGACGCCACTTAGTTTAACATACGCATTTAGCATGCGTGCGTACATGAAAGGTACTTAGGCAAATCAGGTTTCGAACTCGTGACCCTGAAAGCTCTTATCTACAAACAGGCCGTCATGGCCTTGAAACGAAAAGAAATCACTTTTAGCCCCTAACTTCTACGGTAATGCAATTGCCGAAAAATTTAAGACAAAAGCTTTTTGTTATGAAGATGCGATAATTCGTCTTATTTGAATTATATTTCTATCTTCAATAGCAAGGGTGTTATAGGAAAATGAAAATTTCAACCTCCACACTTTCCATACCTTTTGAGCTGGAAGGCCCATCTACGAACTCAGCAAAGAATTTCATCCTCCCTACAATATATAACTCGCCAGCTGAAATTACAATAGTAACCACTAGATCGTCATATATCTCGTTCACTAAATAATATGGGCAAAGCGTTGACCACACATACACTAACATCCACACTCATATGTATAAGCTTGTGAAGGAGGAGTGGTATTGGGTTATACGGACCATGATCGGAAAAACTTTACAAAAGTTTCTGAGAGCTGATAGCCTTTTCAGGGTCTTGAGACCCGTTGTAGCAGGTAGACTTCGTGAGACTGCAATTTTGGTTTTAACGCTATTTATTGGTATAAATGGTCCGATGGTCAGGCCATATGCCTAGCCATCTCACGGCCACATGCGGAATCATATAGGAATTGAGAAGGAGGCGATAGCTTTTCTTACATTCCATTCCTTCCATTCTATACTTACAAGGGAGTGCTGATAGCCTTTTCAGGTGATTGAAGAGGTTGTTTGAGGAAAGAGTGGCCTATGTCAGACGTCGTATGTCAGCAAAGCGTATGTTTTTCTAGAGACATTTACATTTGACAATACTGGAATTTTTGTGTAGTTGAAACTTGACTTCAGTATGTTAGGAAGCTGCAGACACGTGCTTTAAAATAATCCATGATCAGATATTTAAATAAAAGTAAAATAGTTCAAAACAAAGATCTCATCAATGTAAAAAATACCAATACCTGAAAATTTAGAATATGAAATAAATAAAAGTGAAAAAAGTCTAAATCATCAATAATTACAAAAACGTTAGTATTTTTAGAACTTAATGAAATTACATTCATATAAGCGAAGTATCCCATTATGCTTAAAATGAGCAACAAGGATAAAGAAAAAAAAGAAGGATTTCCCTAATAATCTGCGCCAGAAGATGGATTCCGTCCAGGCATGAAATAATAATTTTTATGCATTGTTTTTATATAAATTCACTTATTTACAAGAACCAAATTAAATTCTTAGAAGGCATGCATTTACATTAGTCTTCATATAAGACATCAAAAGCAAAGTTATCACTAAAAATGTTCTGTTTTGAGTTCTCGATCCATTAATAAACCTTTGATGATATCATTAGACGCAACAGTGCTATAAATAAACCAAATTACGGAAAACATTCATTAAGGCATTCATTCAGACAATATAAAAAGAACATGAATTTCAAAGAAGTTCAAAATTGGCGAGAAATGTTTCTCAACGTCAACTCGTGCCTCAAACTCTTAATATTTTGATAATAGGAAAATACTAGGCCTCTGCTTTCAGTTGGAGGAATGTTACTAAGCTGAAAAGCAAATTCTTCAAACCTTAACCGGAACAAATTTAAAATCCCACTTGAGCCGAAATAAGCTTATGTTTATTCTACCGTAGTCTTTAAAATCACGATGACGAAAAATATTCATTAATGTTACATTCAGACGAATTAGAAGGAACACAAATTACAAAGTTCAAAATATGTGAGAAATAATTTTTAAAGTCTATCTCGTGCCTCAAACTCTTGATATTTTGGTAATACGGAAATACGAGGCCTTTCCTTTCATTTGGATGAATGTCGCTTGGTTGAAAAGCAAATTCTTCAAAACTTAACCGCTACGAATTTAAAATCCCACTTGATCCGGTATGAGCTTCTATTTATTCTCCCGTAGTCTTTAAAATCATCAGATTTCTTCGTTAAAGATTTAATTACTCCTTTAATTTATTAATTAATTGCGAAACAAAATTCGTTTATTTCGTGGAGGGGATTTTCGCCGTGGGATTTGAATCTCCCTCCAAGTACTTTTTCTAGGCAAGCTAAACAACTGGGACATATTTCCCCATTTACTTTTGTAGCTCTATCTCTCTGTAGTAACGCATTCAATTCTAGTGAAAATTATTTGGTAGTAACTTGCGTAGCGGAAGAGCTTTAGAGAAGCTTTTGTTTTTAATCTTCTTATAAAATTAAAATCTTCTCTTTTGTCTTCGGAGAAGGTGCTCGCGGGACATAGACTGAAAAATTGTCTGTACCCAGTCTTTTTCACTATTCTGACAGAAACACAAAAAATACGTATATAATGTCGATATCTTTATAGAAATCTTTTTGTCTTCGTTAATCAGAGCATTGTGTATTTTCCTCGTTGTTCGGTGGCTTTTTTTCTTTCACAAGGTTATTCAGTCGCACAATTGAATTTGAAAGAACCGCCCAGCTGGAAAGGAATCGATGTACAGAATGGGACAGACGTTGCTCGGTGGTCCGAAAAATTCTTTCAACCCATTAATCATCATTCACTAACACAAGCTTAAAGTAGCTAACTGGTGATTGGTGCGATTGCATGGCTTGAGGCATGTTTACATGACAACATGTTATAAGATTCTTCCTTTCTTGCTAAACTTTGTTAAAAGTATGTCAAGTGTTAATGGATTCATATACCTCAATCCATTTGCTTAATTGTTTATGGCACTAATAAAATATCCCGAAATGCTTCTTTCTAATGTGATATGTGCCTGAAGGTAGTTTTTTGTACATGAATGTGAACTAGTGTTCAGATACAGTATTAAGATTGTAATGGATACGTCGAATAAATGATGCATGGCTTTTCTTGGAATTTAAACTTGTTTAAACTATTGATTATGGACATCTTCAAAGAGTAGTTAATTTCTCAAAATAGAATGTTTAAGGAATAGAGTAATCTGAAATTAGTAGACTTAAAAACAAAGATATTCAAAAATTATAGAAAACGCTGATTTTTTTTTTTATTTCTCTTCCAAACAAATTGGCTTTTTTCGCCAGTGCTTGTTTTTTTATTCTAGATTTAGCCCTAAAAATTTGATTTTATTAAAATATATGTCTACATATATAATGATTCAAAATTAGAAGTTTAAATGTAAATCTGTTATTTTACATAGTTTCTAGAAACAGTGGACTAAAGCAGACTTTCATCTACCTCTCAGCAGTTAGCTGAACACTTAAAAAAATCGTAAAACTTTCCACAGAGTTAATTGCCATTCCAAACCGAACAACAGCAGAGAAAATCTCACGCCTCTTTTCAATCTCCACAGAATATTTTTCTATTCTTAAACCATTTTCACAACTTCCTTCTATTAATTACTCTCTCGTTAACCAGTCGTGCCAAGCACAAAAACAACGAAATTAATTCGGAAACGAAAAATTGTTTCCCTTCGAATTAGAAATCAACGACAGCTTTCAAAGGAAAAAGAACCACTCGAAGCCAAATGAAGAAAACAGTGAAAAAATAAACAAATAAACATGGACTGAAAGCTTCCTAGTTTGCAGTTTGAGTGATGAGCTAATGATGTTGATTCATGGCGATGGTGTCTAGTCATTTAAGCGAAGTTAATTAATCAACATTTGCATCTTCTCTTTCCCCAACTAATACCTGAGAAAAGAATACAGCTTAATTACGATTCAAGGTTCCAGGCAACCTTATTAGGGCTTAAGTTTGAAATGGATTAGGGATGTTGTAATCAGCGTTTCGTTTTGCGCAATTTAATCCGTGTGACTGAGGGAAATTTCGTTTCCATCCAGTTGGTGAATGCAATAACTAGCTAGATGTATTAAAAGTGCCATTTAAATGTTGAATCTAAAGGATTCCTTTGATTAAATAAATTGCAGATAGTTTATACAAAGCAAGGATAGAATGCTGAGTACTCAGTGGTCTGTTAAATGGTAGATAAGTAGGTGGATAACTTTATAAACTGAATTAGTTGCGATTTCCATTCAAGAATTATTGCTCGTTAGGACTGTGGAAGTGAAATATAGACATTTGTTGCTCAGCAAGAAATGAATGTGTTGAAGATATGAGAAAGTGCATTTTTCTCGGAGAAAGATCAACGACTCATTGAATATAGCTTTCGTATATTAAAAATGAATATTTAGTAGCCTTCCAGTAACTCTGTTATATTTCGGAAGCCAGCTTTCACTGAACTATCAGATTTCGGTATCTGAACTATCGGTTTCAATTTTGACGAAGCAATTCAGTTTTGGTAAGATCCGTGGTGGCATTAGTTTAAATTCCATCACCATTCAGTTATCAAATTTGCAATAGGTATTTCTTCTAATTTCTAAAAACTGCTTATCAATTGAAATTAGTTTATATACATTTTTATTAGGTTCCTCTAGTTGTTATGATATAAAATGAAACATCTATTCAAACCATGTCTACAGGAAAATCAAAATAGCTTCATCTATTTATAGAATATAAATTTATTTTTATCTAACAGCACAAAGTTTTATCTTCCGTTTTATTAATTTAAAAGTAGTTTTAAAATTGTACTTACTTTTTATAGAGCACTTTTATTATTTTCTTATTATATGAAGCTATTTATACTTTATTTCCAACATATTTTTTAAAAAGTCTTCTTCTAATACTATGGAAACCATATCCAATCTATAAAATAAAATCTTCATTTAGTTTTAGTTTGACACGTTTTTCGCGAATACTTGGTTCATTAGAGCAAAGAGAAAAACGTTATTGTGGAAGTTATTACGAAGTTAAGAAGCTTCAGAATGGAAAGTTTATTTTTAACTGAAAATCTTTCTACTCTATATTGAAACTGTTTTGGGAAAAAATAATTTGGAATGATTTTCCAGAGAAAAAACTGCTTAGTTCATAAAAAGTTAGTCGAAAATTAATTTTCATAACATAATACAAAAGTACTATCTTAGAGTAGGATTGCTTTATTAGTGGTTATTTTTAGCAAGAAAAGTAATTTGGTAGTTATTTTTACTTTCTCGTATACGAAGCAATCAAAGAGAAAGTATTGTAATCGTCAAAAAATTCGACCTCTATATTTTGATGAATCTCCACGTTTTAGACCTCTCTGAGTCTGTAAACCACAATTTGAGAAGTATGTCTGTCTGACTGTGAACACGATAACTCAAAAATGGATTGAGGCAGACGGATAAAATTTGATATGTAGTCTTTACACCAAATTTGTAGTTTTCTACCAAATTTTGGACAAAATCCACGGGAAATCTGTCTGTTTGTCTGTCCGTGTTCATATGAACACGATAACTCAAAAACTTAAATAGCTAGATAGATAACAATTTGGTACACAGTTTTATCATCAGAATTGTAGATACGTATCAAATTTTGGACCAAATCCGTCAACCGGGTGACTTTCTGTCTGTAGACTCGCGTGCATGTGAACGCAATAACACTAAGACGCAATGACTTAGATAGATGAAATTTGACATGTGGTCTTTTAACCATAACTGCAGATATGCATCGAATTTTGATTTCAATCGGAAGAAAATAAGGCGTACGAAATGCATACTCGTTTTTCTTCATCATACCAAAACGCGCCATATTATGTGATGATAGACGAAGGTCGGAAGAAGAATAGACACTCTCGCTTTTATTGTTACTCATACGTCTTGCTGGTCCTCGATTCCAAGAGTTATAAAAATCTGAGTACTCGTCGCGGTTCTGGTCCAACCTAAGGTCCACAATTTTTGCGCAGGGTCTATAATATTATTTTATACTTATTTATTAGGGAGTATGCCGTTAGGTATAGTAGAGAACCCTCCTGCTGGTTTAAATACAGATACTTAATACGAATGGGATGGAACCTTTAGTTAAGTCTTTTGCATTAGCCATACATGATTCTTCAGAGCTTTATGAGGCCAAAGAACAAAATGCTTCTTTTTTCATTTTTGTAAAATTTTCTTTGAATTGTTGAACTATGTTGGCCAAATGCTGAAAATCTTTCTATGAATTTATTCTTAAAACATGCATCTCATGAAGAACAGTCTGAAATTCCATGATATTAAGATGAGATGGATATCATATTTTAGTGAAGAAACTGCATACCATTCAAATTGTGTGCAATAGAGCTAAGGCGGGGAGACCAGAGAAGCAATACAGGATTTCAAATATGGGTGGGTTTTCCTAAACAATTTCTCATTCATTCAGTAAATTTAAATTTATACATATGTATAATGAGAAAAAGATGGTTATCAGAGTAGAAAGAATTAGTTGTATAAATCTGAAAGGACGTTAGCCTTCAGACTACGGGGACTTAAACCAGAAAAACTCCGTTGAATGCGGGGAGTGAAATTCTCAATGGTGTCTGGTACAGCAGTTGTACCGACCCGCATTCAAAGGTAAGCAATTTTCTGGTACAACAGTTCTACCTCCAGTAAGGAAAAGGTTAATAGAACTTTCATTGATCAAACAAGTACTGTAGATTTATGGAAAGCATTCGTCTCCGCCAGCATAGTAAGCTGAAATTGTTGCCAAATCGGCAATGTTTGCTGTTTTTATTGATTTTTTTAAGTTAGTATACCGTTTTGAATTTGTATTATATCCTGTCGGGAATAGAATTTATAAGTTTAAACCATGATAAAAAAAAACAACAGAAAGATATTAGATTATTAACACCGTCAGAGTAGATAATATCTGAGCAATTCTCCAAAGGATCAAAGTAAATACATTCGCTTTTCTGCAGGTTTAATTTTATCGCCGTATGATTCTGCCGTCATAAAACTATGACTTTTCAATCAAGTTACAGATGTTTGACAACATTTATAATTTTCCCTTTTTGCACAATGGGTTTATTTTATCATGCGGTATCTTCCAAGTTTGACTGTGTTAGCTGTCCAGATTAATTAGTAATGACGAATTTGCTTTATCTTTAGCTCATTTGTTTTGATTCCTAAGTATAGTTATTTGAGTTCATTTGCGCCAATTATATTTTTTAAAGCTTGATACCTAAAAATATGTCTCGTATGCACTGCGAAACTACAGCACTCCCAACTGTTTTCAATATATAAATTCAACGACTAGTTTTTAGAATTTTGTAAGTAATATTTAAATTTATCAACTGTCAAACGCAATTTTCTTTTAAACTCTGAATCTTTTCTTTTCTACCGCTTTACTTTTAAACGCTTTTTAAAGCAACTGAAAAGAACGGAGGAAGTATGAAGTAACAGCAGCTTTAGGAACTTGGTTTTAAACATTGCACCGCCTTCATCACGAATATCATGAAAACCGGATTCACCATGATAGTTTTTTTTTACTTATTTATTTTCTTGACGATACGAACATGAAGACACACATGGACGAGGCGATAAAGACCAACATGTACATATACACTTCATTAACACACATTGCAAAGAATTAAACATTATTGAATTCCAAGAAAATCATGCTTTTGGAAATTATGAAAATCATGGCGGGTCGTCTTCCATTATCCTTTGCGCTTTCTCTCCCGACTTTTCTCAACGCACTAGCTTTTTCTCGAGCTTTCAGTCGCCAGATGGCGCAGTTGTTACAACTTTTTGCCATTTAGGAAAAACTTTTTGCGAGCCTAAAATATGAACATTAATAAGAAAATGAAGGTCAGTTAAACTCTCTGAACCCGGCTAGAGTGAGAATTCCAATACCTCTAAAACTGAAGTAAATTTTCGTTCACGAAACCAGAATTAAATCCTTCCTTTCTTTACAGAAATTCCAGGAGGATGACACCCAAGTTTGGGCGATCAATTGTCAACAAAGAAAGGAACCACTTTTCTCCCGTAAAATTCACTCAGGCGCCCGAAACCGCCTGAGTCCGGCCTCTCTCGAATGGAGCGGTTTGAGGCAGTTTAGTGCTCATAGAGTTAATAAAAAAACACCATAATAAAATAATAAATAAAAGAGTGGCCTGTAATATTATCCTGCATGATCCCATTTGGGGTCGTGAATCAGTGTTCAAGAAGCCCTGAATTAGAATAAAATATGGGTAGAATCAGGGAGCATGAATTCTTAAAGAAAATCAATAATTTTAATCCAATTTGAAAATGTAAGATACACGTATTAATTCTTTGAGGACGACTGTGACACGGGTGTGCCATCTGTGTAGCACTGAGAATGCGGTCGTCCTAAAAGCTTTAATAGATGTAATAGAATAAATTAATTTTTTACCATTTTGACTATTTCTGCTACTACATCAGAAGCTGAACATTGCTTTTCAGCATTCAAAAGAGAAAAAATATTTTCTGAGTCTTTCCCTATGAATCTTGATAAATTACATGAAATTACAAAAATCTCAAAGGATCAAAACAGCAAAGTAAAAGGGTTTTTTTATATATTTACTGGAAAAAAAACAAGGATGAAATATTTTATTTTTAAATAATTCATAATAATACAAATAAAAAGCATTCGATTATGTTTTATTTTTTAACTTATGCCATAAAAATTGTTGAAGTAAATAATTCCCTATTTGAATATTTATTTTAAACTTACACCACACAGAGGAATCTCTACTACTACTGCTCAATCGCAGTTGTGTGAATCTTTAAAAATGAAGCAAGGAATAAAGACCAAGCAATTAACAGCTTAAGCCTAAGTATTTAACTACTCAAAATTAATGAAAAAAAAACAAAATATGTAAGTGGTGAAATTATACAGGGTGATACTACGGTCGTGGGACAAACTTCAAGGTGTGATCAGGCATACGATAAGCATTTAAAATTACATAGGAACATTGTTGCGCAAACGCCATCTGGAGGCAGCAGATAGCATTTAAAATAAAACAGCGCTGGCCAAAATGCCGACATCTTTCTGAATCTTAACGGTATTGAACTGAAATTTTTATATAAGTTGCGTTATATATCTGGCTTTGACGCTGCGAAAGAAAAATAACTCTACCTTTCGCGCAAACGCAATAAAAAATTAATTACTACAAATGTTCATATCTTCTCTAATATTCAAAGTATTTAGATCACATGTAGAAAAAAAAGCTTCTCTAACATATTGTCACGTATTCTGTAAGTTTCATACAATTTGGTTAAAAACTTTGCATAAGCAAAAAACATGTGGAAAAATTGGGGATTTTTTAAAGAAAATATTATATTATCTCAAATATTCATGCTATTTTTCCGAAAATGCATGTAAAGAATGCGCACATTACACAAAAGAATTGATGAAAATTGCAAACCATTATCACTTTTTTGCAAAGCGGGGTGAGCAAACTCCCTTTTCGAATTATTCAATTAGAATAATAGAGAATTAGAATAGTCAGAAGGTAGACAATAAAATTTAAAAATGAGTTATTTTTCCTGAACACTATTGCCCTTTTGTAATTCCTAGTTTCAGGCTATAATTTCTAGTTTTTAATATAAAATTTGATGAGTTATCATTTGAGAAATTCAAGTTTGGCGGCAATACTGTACTTTTGAGCCTAACCAAAATTTTAATAAAAAATTACCGATAATGCAATATACAAAAATTTGAAAGCGTTTTCATGCCTCTTAATTTTAAAATGTCAGGAAAACATGAGATTAAATGCTTGAAGAAAGGACAAAATTCGTTTCAGTGTACCTCACACACAATAAAAACAAACCTGAAATCAAATATCTGTTGCCACGCTTTATAAAAATATTACTTTGAAGCAGGTGTGATAAAATATTTCAGAAATGAAATGAATACTAAAGTTAAAATTATGCTTTAGAGTTAATTTCCCAAAAAAAAAAACAATTTATATTCTCACAACCGTAACAATTGCAAAAGCGCGTGAATAAAAGATTTGCTGAAATAATGAGATGGTTTGAATTTTATTTACATCAATAAAAACATTGTTACAATTCATGTTTTAAAACATTTTGAAACATTAATAAAAATTGAACGAAATATCGCATAGAAATAATATCGGTGTCATTGAAAAGCTAATTTTTTTATCTTTAAGTTGATCCAAAAATGATTTTTTTGCGATAAAAGGATCTGAACTTATTCTGGGAAAACGTTAAAATTTCAAGTAATTTTTAAATAATTTAAATTCGAATAAAAATTTCGAAAAATTCTTTCTTAGTGAACACCTTCTCTCCAAGAAGCAACCGCCTGCCAAACTTCAAGTTTCTAGTCCCAGTGGTTTGGGAGATTTCGTGATGAGTGAGTCATGGTATTTGCCTTTTATATATAAAGATAGCGTGTTTATCATTATACAAAATTTTACGGTATATATTAACTGTAGAAATAAAAATATAGTAATAAGTGAAAAAAGAAGAAATGAAAAACGTGACGTCTTCATTTTTTTTCTTACCAACATTTTAAGAAAATCACGAAAAGAAAAACGAAAACAACTTTTTGCTCGATTCGATGTCAGTATTTTTAACCAAAGACATCTGCAATCTTTTGGTATATTTTTTTCCATTTCTATTTTGAATAAATTTATGTTATTAATTTAATATTAATCTACTTAATATAAATTTCTTTACTTGGAAATTATGTTTTCATATATAAATTAATTTACATCACTCTCTTTTCTTCTTATAGTTGTCTAGATTTGTTTTTATGCTTTTTAAATTAAACCTTATACTTTTATTATTTACTCTTAGATAATTTCTTTCCACTTTGAAAACATCATGGAAATTAATTCTGGAAAGAGAATTGAAAGGTAACTTCTTGTACATAAAAATTTACATTTCACATTTTTCATTTCTTACAGCGGAACACTTTTTCTTTAAATCACAAAATTCATGTAAGATATGTTTAGCATTTTTAGAAAGATTTCTGCCATGAATTTCTCAAGGAACCTTATTCATTACGAGAATAGAATAGGAGAAAGAAACATAATTTACTCGTAATTTCAAAAAGAAAATTTCAAAGATGAATTTCATCACAAACAAACGAAGATCGTATGCAAAAGGCTTTATTTGTAGATAACCTGGGGATCTCATTAAATTCATTTTGAATTACATTTCCAACTCACTTATTCCACTTGGGATTTCTGAAATATATATTTCGCAGTTATTTCTACCTTCATTTCCCATAATTAGTAGAAATAGTTTCCAAAATTGTGAATAATTTTTGAACTTTTTTCTGCTTTACAGGTTTCAGTTTTAGAATGCGTTACGTCATAGGTGTTTACAATCCTTTTTAAATATAATAATTTTACAGAGTTATGTAAATGATTGCAAATATGTCCTTGGAATTGTCGTACATGTTGTTTTTCCCGAATTTTAGCCAATAGATGCTTATTATAGCTTAACATGCTTGTGTTTAATTTATTGTAAATTATTCAACTTTTAGAGTGAGCCTCGAAACGCATGCGAAATATTTTATTTTTCTGAAACAATTATAGTAATCTTTACTGAAGTATTAACGAACAAATATTTAATGATAAAATTAAAGTTGTTAAGCATTTGACGCTTAATCAAAGTCTGTCGGAAAAAAATTATACATTTTACCATCGCTGTATTAACTTGGCTGCTCGAATTTCATAAATACGTTTTCATGTATGGGGCCGTTCAAATATTACGTAAGCACCCAAGGGGGGGGGAGGGGGTTTGCGATTTGTTTATTTTTGCTGACAAGGGGGGAGGGGGAGTATGAGTGATGCTTACGTAAGACATTGAAATCACTTTATTTCCGAAAATCTCTTGTAACTTGCACAAATAATTTAATTTAAAAAAATTAAATTTGAAAAAAAAAGTTAAATTTGGCAAAAGAAAAATAAACTTGATTTTTTGCAAGCTTAAACTTGAAATTGTAAGGAAATTAAACTTACATTTTTTTTTTTTTCATTTTAAGCCTAGTTAGAGTTTTTATTTGAATTAAGTCCTAAAATTTTTAAAATTAGATTATATTCACAGTTTTTCTCTGTGCATGACACAATGCATACAGGAAACTGGTAGAAAATTTTGGTCTAATTTAGCTATCAGCCTAGATCAAGGGTTCCCAAACTTTTTTCCCCTCGTGTATACCTTGATTATTCTTTTTTGCTTTCGCGTACCTCCTACTATCATATCCAACCCCCCCCCCAACCATCCATCTATGCAAAGAAGCTTTTATCAATAATTTTAAGATTAGCTTATGTTAGCTAAAAAGTGAAATGACTCGAATTAATAACATTTGCAGAACTTATTCTTGATTTTACATTTTATTCCATTTTTACAACAGGATAAGTTTAATGCCAAAGCAAATAAAAACAGTATTCAATTATTTCCTTTTAACTTATAAGGATAGCTAAAAAATTACGCATTAATAAACTATTCAAGTGGAGAAACAAAATTAATCTAACTTTTTTCATCCCTTATGTTTTCTTGTTTCCACCATTAACAATTTTGATTTCACGTACCCCCTACTGGTCCTTCGCACTGGTCCACCACAAATTGGGAACATCTGGCATAGATTATGCTAAGGGTAAAATTAAGTCAATTTTAATACAAATGTGAAAGTTGAGTACAACGAATTTTCATGCGAGATTAATTTGTTTGTTAGACTGAGTTTTTGTTCAATATTCCTGCAAATTCACGTCACATGTTCTTTTTTCAACGTATTTTTATCTTTTATAATCTATCTTCACCACTGTTCACATTAAATGTATTGTAAACCATCAAATCCACGTAGATTCTTTTAAATACAATCTCTATCTGAGTATAATACAAAATCGCTACGACAGTGGGCAAGATCATCCTTTATAACCTATGATGATAATAGAAGATCACCCAATGTTGTAAAAAAACTTTTAACAAGTCCTTTACCTTCATCTCAACAAGTTTCCCGTTAAATTAAGACAACCTAGTTCCAAGAAATGATTTTTCCAATACAAACAGTAGTTTACAGGCAGTTAAACTGCAATTTAACAATTAAAATACAAAGAATAGTCAAAAAAATCTAAGACAATGTTAAAATGCATCCTCACATATTCTAACGTTCACCATTTGTTAATTGTTAGAAATATGTTTTGCTTAACAAATGTTTTTATATTGCAGAGCATCCGTTGTTGAGCAATTTTATGCAAAGTGCTAGTGATTACTGTGATTACTCTGATTTTCAATTCATAGCAATCAAAGTTATCGATAACAATTTGCATAAAATGTTTCGATTTCATAGTTTTATTACTTTTTTTCCTATCGTTCTTATCATTTAAAATATTTCTTGGAACATGCCTCATACGAAGGTATTTATTTCTTCCTACCCGTTATTTGCATTTCAGAACATTTCAGAATAAACAATAAATGTGGTTTCTTTCGTAATATATCAGGTCTCAACTAAACAGGCATGCCATCCACAAAAACGAATTTCTTTGGCGTCTCATACAAAAGAAAAATGTGTTTTACTCAAAAAGAGTTTTTCTCGGTTTTACTTTGATAAGTGGCGATGTAAAACATTTGGAATTTTTTTCTGTCGGTGAGATTTTTTAGAATAGTTTTCTGTTTAGTCACGCAAAACATCTATGAAATGTTGCGTTTCGAGCTATATTTGAAGATAAAATATCAACAAACAAACCATAAAAGATGGGAGACGCATAAAAAGGAAGAATTTAAATGGAAATTAAATATTTCTTTAGTGGTTAAAACGATAATACATGGATCCGCATACAAATATTCGCAACAGATGATCATGCGCTATCGAAACGAGCATATTATAAAAATAGACAACGTATTTTGACTGAAAGAAAATTCGCGCAAGTTCTGAACAGTTTTAGAATTTTATCCCAAGAATGTGAAGAAAATATCTTGAACTAGATATGAAGAAATCAGATAACATAGAATAAAAACGAAATGAAATAAAAAGAACGAATAAACATTTTATTTTAAAGTGACACAAATAAATTTTAATGAATATATTAAGAAATATTATCAAAAAAAAGTTTTGTTCATATTTCTATGTATTTCCGTTTTTTGGTGATACTTTTAGATAAAGAAATATTACTTGCAGCTAATATTTTAAACTTCAATAAAATTGTAAGATGGCAATAAAAAATTAAGTAGAAATAAATCTTGGGATTATTTTTGTGCTTTTCGTAATCTTTATAAAAATTAGTAAGTTTAATTTTATAATAAATATCTGAGGATTTTTTGAAGTTAATTTTTTGATAATGCATTTTAGCTAAAATATTTCATAAAAATAGAATTATTGCAGCGATATTTATAAAAGTGGTGTCTATGCCCTACACGATGATCCACTTACAGAACCACCTGTTGGCAAATTCAGGAATTAGCGTTACTATCTCGAAAGAGGTACGAAATAGGGGGAAAAGTCAATTACACAGTTATAGAGCATCGTCATGGATGGGTTCCTTAGCGGGCGTATCAGAAGTGTGACTTTCTCTGATAATTAATTCTAAGTGTTTTGAGATCTGCCCAAAATGTATTGCAGAACAGGCAACACTTGATCATATTCTTGCATGCCTGGGCTTTCCAAACAAGATCTTGTTCCTAATCCTCTATTGACTTTGGATTTCTTTAGGGTGCACAGGCTCATGGACCTGATATTGCTCTGCTGATTTTCGGGGATCATCATAATCAACAACAACATCAGAGCATCGTCGATTTAGTATAAAATTACGCCTTTTGAACGTTAATATTAAGAACAGGACACTTGAAAAGTGCATTTCTGTGTTCGCGATTTCAGAATCTGTGACATCACGAATCGTGGAGACGAAAGGAGAAAATGTTATATTTCGGACAAAAAGGACCCAGTGCACTTTTTCTTGTGGGGATACCTCAAATAACAGCTGAATGCAACCTCTCCGCTAACATTGCAGGACCTTCGATGACGTGTTCTGGTAGCGTGACACCTAATATGCTAGAAAGTGTGCACACGTGAAATACAAATAAGGGTCCAATTGTGCATTGTAGCTGACGGAGAGAAGCTTGAACACCGAAATTAAAGGTATTTTGTAATTATTAGTTGTACTTTTCTCTTCCTAACACGTTTCGGTCGCGAACAATTGTGTGTTTCAAGCGTTCTCTTCTTAGCTTTAATGTCTATAAGATATCTAAATCAATGATCTTCTACAATATTGTAACTGACTTTCTTTCCCTTTGTTGTACCATTTTCGAACTACGAACGCTAATTCCGGAGTTTGACGGCAGGTGGCACTGTAAGTGGTCTTATCGCTTTGCGCATAGCCAATTTACTACACCTATAGACCACTTTTATGACTATAGACCACTATAGTCATAAAAGTCATACCTATAGACCACTTTTATGACTATAGTTGTTGTCGTTTCGAAGTTAAGAAGGGTGTAAAGGACTTTCGCGGTCCCCCTGCATGTAAGAGGTGCGTTTTCACAGACTACTACTGCAATGAACTCCATACTCTGTTACGTTCTTTAAAGTACCTGAAAGCAAATATTTATAGATTTTAATAAGCCAGAATTCAAACTAAACAGCCAACATCTGCATGCAAAATTTCTTTTATGTATTTTTTATAACTCACATTTTAAAAAAAATGTTAAAAAAAATCTAAATCTATCCTTTCTTTGATACTTAAAAATATGCAATAATATGTTTGCCATTTTTGAAAATCAGAATTTGTCTCTTTCCTCGATGATTATTTCTCGAATGCTATTGAAACTATTATTTGAAGGGCATAGAAGATAAGCGGAACTTACTTCAAAGAGAATAAATTAAAACTCACATAAGAGTTTGAACGCGAAAAATAAATTCCCGACTCTCTAAAGAGTGGAAACAAAATTTATGAATAGAATCGTTCCCATTTGGATCAAAAGAAAATATTAAACAAAGAAACGGATTTCAAAATCTCTTATGCAACTACTAGCTAAACATTTTATTACAAATGTATTTGCAAACGAAGAAATATGTGTATTGAAAATAAATTGAATGACCTGAAATAAGAAATTCTAAAGATCCAAACACCTTGAGAAACAATTTTACCCAATTTTTTTTATCTTAGTCCCCATTGGACAAACAAGCTAAATTAACCGAAATGGTGTTTTATCATAAATTTAAAATATTAGAGGAAACAATATATTTTGGTAGGCTGAAAGGCAGAGCAATACGCAACTGAACCAAAGGTTAATGAA
>BGPR01026607.1:0-21393 GCA_013235015.1 Araneus ventricosus | reverse complement strand
TATTTTCATAAAAACGGACGCTATATTATCTAGCTCATTTAGGTATTCGCAGTATTTCTACTAATTTGGTTCAATTAAAAATTCCATTATACTGGCAACTTAGGAAATTCGGGCGTGATGAATATAGCATGCCTAGGCAAATTATGAAATATTTTTTCGTGTCCTAAGCATTGACAAGGTGAGGGAAGATAGGCGTTTTTTGAGCATTGAATTAACGTGCAATTCAAATTGCTATTCAATACATTTTTTTAGGAACAATTACATCGAAAATAGACCTTCCTTTTACTGTAGGAAGAACTTGCATCTTTTATTTTAAACTAGCCGCCTTCGTCGACCAGCTTGATCGCCGGAAATAAAATCTCAACTGAATCTCTTATGCATAATTTTATATCCATGGTTCCCTTAAAAAAGAAGTCTTAAAATTCGAATTGCTATAGATATTTAACCCGCGTTCTTTTTGTAGTCTTGCACTTGTTCTGTTCCTTGTCTACATTAACGTGAACTACGCATTTGATTTCAACATTGAATTGGCGCGGAGCATTTTACGTCCAGAAGCATGCTGATTGGCGTAAAACGCTAGTAAAAAGAATTAAAACATAGCAACGATAATCTTTTAGTTCACTGTATTATTTCATTACATACTTACTATCTTGAAAACTTCCTTTATTGATTTCACAGAAAAATTTATCAAATAAAAGAAGAAAGTAAAATCCAAAGGATATTTTCTAAGCTTTAAACAATGGGAGAGAAACACGGAATTAAATATTCGTTTAAACAATGGAAACGGTTTGAAATGCGTTGCAACAATGAAAAGTGTTGTTGCAAATTATGCCAAAAATATTTTTAAAAGGTTATTAAAATTATAGAAAAACACGTACGACAATTTTATTGATATCATTGAAAAGATAATGTTTTACCCTTTCAGATGACGTAAAAATTATTTTTGTGCTGTAATATTTTCGAAAGTTATTGAAGAAAAACTTCAAAATTTCGTTTTTTTTAATTAATTAGAATTCTAATTAGAATTTTTAAAAAACGGCTCCGACGTGCACATTCCCACCCTCCAAAGTATATTCGTGCCAAATTTCGTAGCTCTAAGTCCAGCGGTCTGCCCTGTAGAGCGCCAACACACACACACACACACATTCTCCTTTATTAGTAGTAGAAATTTCCCACATTTTTGAGCTCATCTTCTCAATATAAAAACTCTTTACTTGGAGTACTCGTTCTCATACGAAAAGTGTATGACAGGGATGGGGAACATGAGGCCTCATACCAGTTATTTACAAGTTGCATTGAAATAATTTACTTTTTTGTATTATAATAATAATCACAGAACTATAACCTTTAGAATTTCGCTCGTGCTGCCTTTTGCCCAAATCCCGAAATTTGATGCTCAAGACATTTCAGTGCAAAAAGGATTCCTTGTTATATGGCATCCTGCATCGTATAGATTACGCTAAGTAATTTATATAGCACCTTAGGAAAGAGGGTAAATTATTTAAAATAAAACAATTATTTATAATTTGAAAAAATAGCGGCGAGGCATGAGATTTTAATAGAAAAATCTTTCTTAAACCTTATTTTCACCTATTTTTTGAAGTACCGATGAAAATTAAAAGTTTTTAATGAAACTCTGTTTAGTTTTTAGTTAATTTTATTTTCTGCTAAGTAAGTATAACAGAAATTTTGACTTAGATCAGGATTTATAATTTTTTTCCGCTGTAACTGCTTTGAGGATAGGAAAAATTTGCGCGAACCAATGCTTCAAAATAAATAATAAAGAGGAAAGTAATTAATGACAACTTAAAGAAAGGACTTCATTTAGCAGTAGCCGTTTTAACAAATTTAAATGAAATCTAGATTGTTTTCGTAACTATTTTTGCTTACGAATGTTGAAGAATCAAAGCGAAAAAGTTCTTTGAGAGTTTTCGCGACATTATTTCGGGTCGCAACCGACAGATTAAGAAGCCTTGACACAGACTATTTAACAATACAAATAAATGTTATTTGGTCTAGTTAGCCATTCATCATAAAGTCATAGAACAAATTCTCTGACTATACAAAATGGTTTTGATTTTGATGTATCCTATCCTACTCACCTCGTCATAGGAGGCATCTCTCTTATTATGGGGAAATATCAGAATTAAACATATTAATTTTCCCATGTATAGTGATTTACAGTGGGCCTTCCCTGAAAGGTGCAAATACACGAAGTTTATAGAATATATGATATTGTAATAAATTTTGTATTGATGTTAAAATTTTTTTTACATATTTACCATTACACAGAATACAGATTCGTTCGAGTAAATTTCAAAATACTAATTGAATCAAAAGTTTCTATTCAAAATATTTCAGCAATTTTCTCCGTAAGTGATGGTGAGAAATGTAAAATTATCAAGATATAGTAAAAAAAATCAAAATCATTATTAATTAGATTTTTATATATGTATCAAAAATCCTCTAAGGAATATTTTAACATTCCTTTGGGGAATAGTTTCAGTAAGAATTCTAGTTTCTCAAAGAAAAAAAAACATTTGAAATGAATAGCATATTTATTGTTTAGCAACGGATTCGGAAACCCTCCGGGATTTTGCGCATGCACCGGGCGGAGTAATTTTCATTAAAATAGGGGGAAAGTGAAGAATGGAAGGGTGATGTTTACATTTTACTTAGCGTGATCTAACAAAGAACTCCGGAAATGCGCTCATAGGACTCATTACCTGACACCCCTTTCCGGTGTAAAATCTTTCAAAAATGGTGGTCTTGTAATCCGTTGCTAAACAGTATGTCTGATAGAAAGGGCAAACTTAATTTTTATTTTTGAATCATAAAAACTTTAAGAACTAACGGAAAAGAAAATATTATGATAGAAATTATAATGAAATTTAACACTTTCTTGATATGAAATAATCAGAATGCTTTATTTATTCCTAAAATTCTAATAATTTCTTTTATCTCTGTTCTGTTTAAAAAGCAAAAGAATATTTGATTTTAGAGAGTTTTAATAGTATAACTTTCAATTATAAACATATTATTGAAGGATCTACAGAAAAAGATTTGTTTCGAATACTCTTTCAGAAGAGCAATCATCTATGAAATTTAAACGCAAGTCGCAAATTTTTCACAAAAACAAATGACTAAATGAAACAAATGACTCGTCTGGACATCGTGGACAAGCACGCACACAAACATTGTCTTTTATAAGTATAGATGATATAGCTGCTCAATATGAGGAATACATAATTTTAGCTGCAGTTGCGTATAATCTGTCCCTTGATGCATAAAATCCAGTAAACACTCCGATTCTTCTTCTTTTTTTCTTTCTTTCTTTTGCATGATATAAAAAGTAAATGTTTCCAAAAAAATAATCGTGCTTCGTGAGATCAGAATTCGCTTAGCCGGCACTCCAGCTGTTTAAGATCGTAACTGTTAGCGTTTTTACTTTCTAGTATAAGAAGTATACAATGAGAAAGTATTGTTATGTTTTTCGATATGCATAATATTTCAGAATATAAAACTTGAAGTGATTAACATTATTTTCCATTTCTGTCAGAAAATAACTGTCTGAATAAAAAAATTCTGTCAGAATAAATGTAAATAGAATGCCTGTTAGATATATTCTAAGTTCATATCTGAACAATAGGTGTGTCCGGGGGGCATATTTACAAACCCTACCCTGATAGAACTGAGGCAGGAAATCGGACAATATGATTGGCTCGCTTCGCCGAGAGCCGATGACATCGTTCTTTGCTCTCGTGCGTGTATTTTTCATTAGTATAATTCCTTACAGTGTGGGATGTTTTATTTTTTATGATATTCAAAAAATAATTTCATTTTTAAAAATATTACAACCCACGGAAGAATGTTTTCTGTGCTCAACTGTGGGAAAACGGAGAAGCAAAGTAGGACGTCTCTTGTTTTGTTATGATTGCCGTGCGCTACGTGCGAGATCTGAAAACGACGTCACTGTTCCTCGTAGCCAATGATATTGACTGATTTCCTGCCTCAGTTCTATCAGGGTAGGGTTTGTAAATATGCGTCCGGGGGTTGTAATCTCAGAAGCTCAAGAACAAAATTTCTACGTGGAATATTTTATTTCACACGTTTCTTTAATAAACTATCATTCAAGGGTTTAAAGCACTAATCGGTTAATTAACTTTTGCATTCTACTTTTAATGTCTGATTTTAGTGAGCTAGAGTAATCATTTTTTTCAAATTTTTGAATCCAAAGAGGATTCTAGTAATTCGAAGGCGTGAAAATGTTTACCTGCTCTAACTTCTTATCTAAGAATTAACAGATACTTTTCATTAAAATTTTGATTTTGTAATTTTATTAGTTTTTACCCAGAATCAGCAATGTTTCAGTATGATATCGTTTAATCGTTTCTGATGTAGCCTTTAGATACAGTTAGTAGGAGAAATTATGTTAATTAAAACGTACAGTTGAATAATCTGATTTATTAGAATAGATTGTGATATTATTAGCTTTGAATATTTCAGCATCTAAATTGAACTGACCGATTCACAATTAATGGCAGAAAATAGAGTTCCACAAAATGCTTGAACCCATTCGTTACGTTTTATACTAATGTATGAATTGAAAAAAAATAAGGAGAAGCTGTAAGTTTAAAATACTTAATTTAAGAGGATAATATAATGCAGTTTTTTAACTAAAACAAAAAAAAAATGTATGCTTAATGCAAAATTATGTGAGAAATTTTAGAGAGTTCAAAATAAATACACTAAAGCAGCAAGCTGAATCGAATGATAGAAGTGCTTAGTTTTATTAACGTCCCGTTTTGATGCAATACGAGGGCTATTTTGAACGGACCTCGTATTTTTGAACCTTGATCAGATGACGAGGACGGGCCTGAGCTGACACCCCCTCTCCAAACTTCCACACCAACGGGAGTTAGCTTGCCTTCTACTTATGATTTAACGTGCAAGAGGCCCAATGAACGGCGCATCTTCAGTGGAATCGGGTTTCGAACCTGGAACCCACCGGTCCTAAAGCTGAGGCCTTACCACTAGTCCATCGCGGCCTCTGAGATAAATGCAGTGGTCTATCCAGGTATTTTAGGGGCCCATTTTTGTGAAGAAAAAAATATTTTTGTGAAAAATACAAGTATTTTTGTGAAAAAAATTTTTATCATGTGAAACATTCAATTTTAGCAGTCATATTTCTATATTTTACGTTTAATATCAAAAGTGTTTCATTGAACCAAATATATGCAGTAATTTTATATAATACTGGAAAAAATACTCGTATATATATTTTGTGCAATGCCTCATTCAAAAACTTTTAAAGAAGAAGTCAGATTAAAAAAGGGGCCGTTTTTGTCAATTTCAGTTTTGTGAAGGGGTCGTTTTCATGAATTCGAATTTTATGAAGGGGCCGCTAAACGGCCCCAATTTTCGCCTGGATCGACACATGAAATGTAAAAAAAAAATTGCCAAGTGCAATAATGTTTGTTTCAACTAAAAAATTTTTCTCCGTTTAGAGGAATGTACCAAACAGTCTTAATTTTTTAAATCAGAAATCATAAAATGTCATTTGTCATTAAGGAATCCTTCAGTTTATAATAGCCAAATAATACTCATGGCGCCGTTTTCTTTCAGCAACTATTCCTAAGTGCGCCGGTTGCGAACAGCCTATCCTGGACAGGTTCATCCTGAAAGTTCTGGAGCGCTCGTGGCACGGGAAGTGCCTCAAGTGCATCGACTGCCAAGCCCAACTCGCCGACAAGTGCTTTGCCAGAAATGGACAGGTCTTCTGCAAAGACGACTTCTTCAAGTGAGTGCACTTCTCGTCAGTTTTATGCGAAATTTGAAGCAGTTTTTTTTAAAATTCTAATAATTCTTTATATTAACTAATTGCGCACTTCAAAAATCATTGATCTGTCTATAGTATACGTTTTAAATCGGTTCTTTATCTTTTGTATATTGAGTTCATCAAGACCTTCAATTCCAAAAATGTACAAGTTTTAAAGAAACACATTTGCTGGTAATCATTCTAGTGCTGTTCTTCAAGTGAATGCAGTTCTCGTGAGTTTCATGTAAAACTTGAAGCAGTTTTTTTAAAATTCTAATAATTCTTTATATCAACTGATTGGGCACTTCAAAATCATTGATCTGTCTGTAGTATACGTTTAAAATCGGTTCTTTATCTTTTGTATATTGAGTTCATCAAGACTTTCAATTCCAAAAATGTACAAGTTCTCCAGAAACATATTTGCTGGTAATCATTCTAGTGTTGTTCTTCAAGTGTGTTCTTCCCGTGAGTTTCATGTAAAACTCGAAGCAGTTTTTTTTTAAATAAGAATTCTAATAGTTCTTTATATCAACTGATTAGGGACTTCAAAATCATTGATATGTCTATAGTCCGTTTTAAATCAGTTCTTTATCTTTTGTGTATTAAGTTCATCAAAACTTTCAATTCCAAAAGTATACAAGTTTTAAAGAAACACATTTGATGATAATCGTTCTATGCTACATTTTTCCATTTTTGGATTTTTTAAAAAGTTATTTTTAGAGAACTTATCATTGATTACCTGTAATCCTCCTAAAAGTATTTGAGATGAATATTAATTTCATATAAACATACAAATCTAAATTAAAAGGAGAAGAGGTATGAAAATTAATAAAGAATCTCACAATTTTTTCTCATTACGATATAAACTTTTGACGAAATTCGTGCATTTAGATATACATCATAAAGTTTGATTTGTGTGACACTCAAAGCACTGAAAATTGTTAAATCAGTTTTATCTTGCGGATGTTTATATACAAAATTTAAACGTAACATCTCAATTTTTTTTCGTGTACAGAAGGAAATTTTCATACATATATCAAAATATATGTAATGCCCAAACAAAAACGAGGCATGAATACATACATATTGTATGTTCTCGGATTCGGAAACCCTCCACGCTCTTGCGCATGCGCCAGCCTGAGTTATTTTCACCAAAATAGGGGGAAAGTGAAGAATTGAGGGGGAGATGTTTGCATTTTACTTACCGTGATCTAACAAAGAACTCCGGAAATGCGCTCATATTACTATTCAGCAACCGAACCCTTTGAACAATCTTACACCGGAAAGGAGTGTCAGGCAATGAGTCATATGAGCGCATTTCCAGAGTTCTTTGTTAGATCACGCTCAGTAAAATGTAAACATCACCCTTCCATTCTTCACTTTCCCCCTATTTTGATGAAAATAACTCCGCCCGGCGCATGCGTAAAAGCGCGGAGGGTTTCCGAATCCGTTGATAAACAATACTCATTGCCTGATACCCCTTTCCGGTGTAAAAACGTCCAAAAGTGCTAGTCTCGAGATACTGAGACGATAAAAAATTCCTATTGTAAGCAAGATTCTGAGAAGATTAATTTGGAAAAAATCAATAAGATAACTTTTTTTAAAACTGTATTACAGCGAAGCGTGGGCTATGAAGAAGGAACTAAAAAAATCCGAATTTGAAATTTCATCTATCCAAATTAAAATTCGAAGGTAAACAAATATATGTATGTATGTCCTTCTATCTTCTCACGAACCACTGAATCCTGAAACTAGCCGTAAGTACCAAAAGATGGAAAATAATCCAAGGAATCCATTTCGACTATTTAAGTTCCGAAATTGTAATTAGTTAAAAAGATATTAATTAAAAACGTCAAAATGAATGAATTCATGTGCTGCCATCTATGGGCAGCATGGTGAATTCATTCACGGAGGATTCTTTTTTCCCCCTATTATTAGTTTTCGCATCCTGTGTTGCATTTTTTTATTTATTTAACGGAAGTTAGTATTTCTTTTTGAGCGAGCTTCTGTGTTTGGATTTATTAACAATGGAAAAAAAAATCATTTTCATGCTTTTTTTCTTTTTTTTTGTATTAAAGTGTTTAACTTCGTAACGTTTGTTAGGAAAAGTAAGTGACAATATTTGTTGATTGTAGAGAAAAACGGAGGCGGGGCATATGAAAATATATGGATCCGAAGGTCTCACGTGACCTCACTTCTCTCCGCCCGGGAATATCCTATTATTCGTAATAGCCCGTGCAACGCCGGGCCACACAGCTAGTCTTTGAATGAAAAGAATAATTTCTCTTCAAATTTTCTAATGCTATTTGGTGAGAGTTCAGAATCAAAAATAGAAAGAGAGAAGTCAACAAAAATTCTGCATTTTATTCAATTCGACGCGCAGGGAATCTAATTAAAGTAAAGCATTAATTTGGACGAACTTAATTTAAGTTGTTTTTGAAACTCTCGTAATTTTTTCTTTTGCCTCAAGCTTTATTGAAATATTTCCTTCTCTCTCAGAAGACTGATCTGACAGAAAAACTAATTGAAAAATATTGATGAGAGCATACTTTATCTAAAGTAATTACTGTTACCAGTTTTTGTCTTATATGATAATGAAATATTAAATTTGGCGTCACAAAATAAGTTTTTATGAAACAGGACGCGTAAATTTTGACAAATGGAAATTATTAGATGTTCGTTTCATTTCACAGAAATAGCTTTGAATTGTGTTTTTTAAGGGGACATAAGGATTACTGTGCAAAAGTGAACGGTGTACTAATTTAATTTGATTTTTTCAATAAATAACTGATTAAACATGGTGAAAAATGGCCAACATTTTGATTAATTCTTTAATATGTGATTTGACCGCTTCTTTTCTGGGAAGTGCGTCAATCCCACAAGTAATTTTATGATTCTGAGGATAAACATTTTTCATTGCTTAATTCGATATAAAGAAAATGCTGGAGAAACTTCTTTTAATATTAATCTTCCTTTGATGTATAGTCTTTCTGTATGCCTTAAAATGAAAATTGATCATGAATGTTTTTAATTCGAAATGTTCTGGATGTTCTTTATTCGAAATAAATTATCTGAAAGCAATGTTTCTTTATAAATTAGTTTTTTAAAAAATACATTGCTCAAGTGACTAATCGGAAACATTGTTCTAATAGATTCGTAAGAATATGTCAGCTTTTATTACTTCCCGTTCAGCTGCCAAGCTTCAGAATTCAGGATTTCACACTTGCCAAAATTATCATTTTGCTTAACGATGACAAAATGTATTAAATGTTTTTAAAAAAGATGAAAGTCAATTGTAAATTTGATGTATCATCAATACCGTCAAAAGTAGGCTTGTAATAAAACTTACCATCTTATCACAAACATTCATTTCATCAGTATCTAATGCATATTTATTTCTGTAATAGTAGATCGTAATAGATTGAAAGAACTTTTAATCGGAATAGAGGAGAAGCGCCTTTACTGCCATCTAGCGGTTAGAACACATACTAAACTTTCTAAAGCATGCTGCTTAGCTCTCACGATGTCTATCAATTATTTTCACAATCAGAGACGTTGACGAAAATTTTCTTCCTTAGAGGTTCTTTAACTTTACAATAGAATTCCTATTATAAAGGAAAAATCGAAATACAGGAATAAAATTTCCCGACTTTATCAATTTTGACTCTTTTGCTTTCTCAGCTAAAAGGAAATAATTTTGTTGCAGCCCATCCTAACTTTACATTTGCAATACAGTAAAGTTTATAGTTTATACGTCTTATAAGGAACTGAAGTGAAAAGACGCATAAATTAAAAGACATATCATCGAAATTTTAATAAACAACTTTGATTTTAACAGATTTAATGCTACTAATGAAAATTCATTTAAAAGTTTCTTAAGATAGATCCAGTTACAATTAATAAAATTTAACAAAAGATATTAAAATTAAGAATTAATTAAAACTCTTTGTATTATACTCTTTGTATTGTACAATCACTGGATGCTGCTGCATTGGGCGCGCAAAAAGGTGTATTGTTATAATTATTGTTTACTTCTTCTGTTTCATATATATATTTTTTCTAGTTTTTCCTTTTTAATGTTTTTTAATTTTCTATTAAGATAGTTCCAGTATAATACTACATAGTATGGAAATAAATGATTAAATTTTAAAATGAAATATTTGTCATAAAAGCGAGAAAAATTATATCTTTACTGCGTATCTTGAGTACTAATCATGCATATCTTATACAAGTTATGTGCATGTAAGTAGGCGTTTATTTTTTTTAAAAAAACCATTAACCGTCGTGTGATTGGCTGTGAGCGTTAAGTGCGTCATTATGAATCGAATTAAGCTCATTGAATGTATTTTCACTATTTTCTTTGAAAAAAGAAATAAATTCGAAATTTTTCAATGGAGTCCATTGCGTCTTTAAAGGAAGTTGGAACAACTTCTTCATCATCGCTTGAATTAGCACCAGAAAATTTGTCTTCTATTAATTCATCAATTGTGAGTAATTTCGAAGTCATGGTACCTTTATCACGTGCTAGAATGGAAGAATATTTCACATGTTAGAACGGGGGAACGACTCATAACCGAAGCTTTGCGTCGTATAAACGAAGCACTTTATCATTACAATGCATAGGAATGAAACGACGTACAAATGAGAAACGTATAAACGTTGATTTACTGTATTTTCTATTAACTGTAAATCTAGATTCTGTGTCCCTGCTGCGTTGAAACTTCTGAAAATTATTTTCCTAAATGAAATAATATTTTAAATTTACTTGAAAGCTAGTAAATATATTAGCTTTGGTGTACTCTACTACTTAATACGTTTAATTTGGAATTGGGTAAGAACGACCCAAGGATCAATATATATTTTTAATTTAATAGCAGTTAAGTAAACTTCTCGAATTAAACGCATAAAATAACTTTAATTTAGATGAATAATGATTATAAAGCATTTCACTATTCATCGAAGTTTTTCCATCTATCAAATCAGATTTATTTATTTATTCTCACTTCTTTCTTTATTTTTCCGAAGTTAAGATGGAGAGGCAAATTAGACTGTATAAATAAAAAAAATTAGTTCACTGCTTTAAATTAGTCAGAAAGAAACTTTTCAGAGACTCGTATCGCAAGAGCTGTAATAACAAAATGATGCACGCGTAAATAGATTAGAAATATGTCTAACTGTAAATCATTTATCACATAATATTCTACAACAAAGGAAAAATATCTATTTCTTTGCTATAGAATGTTATGAGATGAATCGATATACACCTATTATAGATTTCGAACTAAATGCAAAATTCCAAAAAATTAAAAATGCAACGAAAACCGTTAATTTGAAACACAGTACAACCTTAAAAATATTGATAGTAAAAAACCGTAAATCTATGAGATATTAATCAGATGCACCTGCGAGCCCTAGTAAAAAACCGTAAATCTATGAGATATTAATGAGATGTACCTGCGAGCCCTAAGTCATTTTCTACTTTGGTCAAGTATGTTGAATATTCTCGTGTGATCACGTGTCCGGATTTAAATTATTTAGAGTGGTGGCGATTGGCAGTTATGAGTTGGGATTCTTTTTTCTTCTCTCTCTTTTGGTACCTTTGCTAATTAACACTTCGTATGTAAGATCGATACTGATAGCTTTAAGTTATTCCATCCCCCTTCTTCCATGGTGCAGTTTATCAGAAGAAAAAGAAAATGTTCTGTGTGCAATGCTAGTTCAGCAGCAATTTTGTTGTTTTTTCCAGAGTTCGAATGTTTTAAAATCAATCCCACCTATTTAAATCTTTTTCAAATAGTTTTTAAGTACTTCTCCTTTTTCTCATAGTTAAACTCCATTCCAAATGGATCAGGAGCGATCTACGCTCTAAGAACGGGGGTGTAACGTGGCGTAATAGTAGTTGTGAGTTGAAGGGGGGGGGGCAAACAAATTTATAGAAACTGGTCTTTCTCAGATAAGGAAACCCTCCGCGTTTTAACACAGGTGGTGATGATTTCACTAAAATAGGAGTGAAGCGAAAAATGGAGGGGGATCTGTTTACATTTTACTTGGCAGTATATAGAAACATTTTATTTTCGTTTACTGATTTGCTGTAGACTTAACTAAAAAAAATAGGCCTAATCGAACGAAGGTCATGACCTAACTCCAGAAAAGTGCTTCTCATTGCCTGTCACCCCTTTCCGAAGTAAAATCGTCCAAGAGTTCTAGTCTCGGGTTTTGAAACCAACAGTAACTAAAAGTACCGGGAAATATAATTCAAAAGTTTCGGATGCTCTCAGAGTAAATTGGAAAATAGAAGTAAAAAATGGGAGCCGCCAATGTATAGAAAAGGACTTGCAACATTTACAGGCTGTAGTTTCTTAACATTAAATTATTTTCCCCACGATATATTTGACTTATATTAACACATAAACGCTATATTGTAATCTTTTGGACTGCTAAACGGAAATAATGTGATTCTACCGTTTTTCTTCTTGCTGTAAAATTATACCCGGCGCTGTTCGGGATTTCATGTATTTTGTTACTAAAGCAAATTAACTATTTAATGTATTGTCTCGAAACCTTCACTAAAATCTTCCTTATTCTTCATTTTTTGTGAACAAAATTTCAAGTACTTAAAACATAACAAAGGTTACAGTTACCGCTATCAAATCAGCTGTTAATGACTTCATGGTGTAAACGTTATATGCGAGAAAGTAAAAATATATTTAATATTAGCCGTAGACGAAATGCCAAAGCGCATATAGATAAATGATTTTTTTTAAATTATTTATTTATAATGTAAAAAAATGGTTGATATAAAATATTATAATATATAAAATCTTCTTATCTTCTACAATTTTATTTTTACTTCAATTAAGAATATCGTTTGCACCAAGCTATTTTTGAATCTCGTAGCTTCTAGAAAAATAATTTCCCAGAACAAACGATTTTTAAAACACAGAACGCTAATTTTTACCGTAAGTTATTCATAATTTTAAAAGAATGAAGCGAAATTTAATTAAACATTGTGAGTAGCAATCTGAGACAAATAAATAAAATAATCTATGATATTTTCGCAGAAAAAAAATGAGAACAATAAAGATAAAATAATTTTTCTTTACATGGAAACATAGGTTTTAATTATTAAAAAAAATTAATTAATTTCCACGAAATCTTCGCTTAAATTTTCTTATTCTGCATTATATATTTTTGAGCATTTATTATTTATAAACGCTATGAATTTCCTATCATATGTATAGTATATATATCATCATTTCCTATCATATTCTTAAAAATACGACCATTCCAAAAATTGACCATGTTGATGAAAAAGTTTTCCTGATGTAAAATTTTATTTAAAAATTTTAAAAAAGGTTATAGAAACTCAAAATTAATAAGGATAGTGGTCAACATTCATTTCAAGGATCTTCTGCCAACGTTTTGACAGCTGGTGGAATCTCTCGTGTGAAAAAAGGAACATCGAAAAAAATAGTTCTCTTTCATTAGAATAATGCCAGACCACATATATGTATAGCCACCAGCTGGAAGCTGTACTAACTAGAATGGGATCTAATGGGCCCCTTCATCTTACAGCCCAGATATAGCCCCTTCAGATTATTATCCGTTCTTGCGCCTATATATTTATCTTCAAGGCTCAAGCTTCAATTCAGTAGAAGAAGTCATTTCCGAGTTTGATACATTTCTTGAGCCACGACATCACAGTTCTGGCACGAGGGATATGACAAGCTGTCAAAACGTTGGGGGAAGATCGTAGAACTGGAATGGAGTTTACTATCCTCATTAATTTTGTGTTTTTAATAAAAGTTTTCATCTAGAAAAAAAAAATCACCAACTTGTCACATCAAAATTGTTAATTGTTGTTCATTTTGTGTGCATAGTCTGTTCCAAAATAACTGTCATTTGAGCTCGTATTTCCAATCAACACTAATTGGCGATTCGACATCGATGTAGGCGTGTAGTTCAGTTCATTATCAAAAGACAAAGTGGGTCGCAAGATAGTTGAGATAAACTGGAGAAGCTTTCGAAATGTACAAAAATTCCATCATCCAGATTATTTTAGGAGCAAGACAACAGTGATTCGATATCGTTGTCATTATCAAAAGAATTTATTTCTTCTTTTCAAAATACCGGTATGCACAGAAGAGTTTAGAGAGACTGTGCTCATCAAACAGCAAGAACATATTCAACTGTATTAAAAGTTGGATTCTCCTCGAAATAACAAGTTGCATTTTCCGTACTTTTTTCAAACTAGATTTTTCAAAATTTTGAATATATGCTTTTTAATTTTAATATAGCGCCTTCCTGATAGGCATGGAACACATTCATAAAGGTTGGAATTTACTTCTGAATGCACCCGGATATACTCAATCACATTTGCGTTATCTCCACAGTTATAATGTTTTCTTGCTTTTCTAGTTAGCTCTTATTTTGAAAGAATCCTTAAGTACCAAGGTAGATTTACTTAATCAAAATTAAGTTCTTGGTTTACAAAGCAACATAAATTACCGGTATCCAGTTATACTCGGTGTTTTTTTTTAAACTGACACTACTCAGTGCCTTCCGTAGCTCGATCTATCAGCTGAAATGTCACCAAATTTGGTAGGGGGACTATTGACGATCTTGAGAAAAAGATTCTGTGAAAAAAAAATAGTTCTGAAAGTCGCGTATAGGGGGAAATGTGGCGCCGTTGTTGTCTACACAACTGACAATTCGACAAATGAATAACAAAGTAGAAATTTCAGCGCAAAACCGCTTTAATACAGCAAATGAACTGCCCGAAATGGTTACAGACAGAGCCGTATTTATACATTTTTACGTCCTAGGCCAAAGCACTCAATATTGTGGTACCCCGGTGCATTCACCACAACTATACAGATAGCAATGTAAATGTGCCACCAGTTTATTTAATGTGTGTGGATGTGCTTAAAAAACAGTATTTTATATATATAGTCTTTCCAAAATAATACTGAAATTTGTAACTATTTTATTGTAATTTCTTTTATATTTGCGCCCTGTGCCATAGCCTAGGTTGGCCTTATGGGAAATCTGTCCCTGGTTACAGAGATAAGTTACAGTGCACCACAGCACCAGACCTCCTTCAATGTGATCACCCTTCTCGTAAACCACATATCGCACAACTGTACACAACATTCTCGACTGCGAAAGTAGCATGTCATCAGGAATGCTCATAACAGCTCGTAATATGTTGTCCTTTAAGGTTCGTCAAGGTCGGGACCCCACAAAGATATACCTTGGACTTCAAATAACCCCATAGGAAAAATCTCATGAGGTTATCAGGGGAGAATGGACATGGAGAATCTTGTGTACAAGATGCAAAGTATGATCCACGAGAAGGGTGGTCACATTCAAGGGTCATCACATATCCTCGCCGAGGAAGTAATTTTATTGAATAAAGGGCTATGGTACACTGTAATTTCATCTCTGTAACCAGGGACCGATTTCCCATAGGGCCAGCCTAGGCCATGGCCTAGGGCGCAAATATAAAAGAAATTATAATAAAATATTTACAAATTTCAGTATTATTTTGGAAAGACTATATATATAAAATACTGTTTTTTAAGCACATCCATACACATTAAATAACCTGGTGGCACATTTACATTGCTATCTGTATAGTTGTGGTGAATGCACCGGGGTGCCACAATATTGAGCGCTTTGGCCTAGGACGTAAAAATGTATAAATACGGCTCTGTCTGTAACCATTTCGGGCAGTTCATTTGTTGTATTAAAGCGGTTTTGTACTGAAATTTCTTCTTTGTTATTCATTTGTCGAATTGTCAGTTGTGTAGACAACAACGGCACCATATTTCTCCCTATCGGCGACTTTCGGAACTAATTTTTTTTTTCCCCACAGAATCTTTTCTCCATGTCGTCATTAGTCCCCCTACCAAATTTGGTGATATTTTAACTGATAGATCAAGCTACAGATGGCTCTGAGTAGTGTCACTTACTAAGTTGGAATATTCTTCCCATTATGCGAAATTCTGACTTCAGGTCTGGTTTAAAGTCAGAAAACTTTTTATTTACTCTTAAGTATGTGAAATTTTATTTGGGCTGCAGTTTTAGTCGAAGACATCGCAAAACTTCATTCAGAAGAATTTCAGCCATGGCGAGTGATCGGAAAATTAGCAGCTGATCAAGCCCAATTAAACATTCTCGACTTACGGCATAATATACTGTTCTTGGACTTTGGAGATTATTTTTTGATGCAGGTATTTGTCAGAGGTAAAATCAAGCTCATTCAAAGTCAATCGTGTTGCTTGAGAGCGTCTGAAAACGCATAACTATTTAATGGTGTATTGTATGTGAAATGAAAATAAAAGCCTGCATGCTAGATAGTTGATTTGCTTTCATTTCATTGTAGTCTTCAGAGGAAGATTTTTCAACCTAATGTCTTGTAAGTGTGTCAAGTGTATTCTAAAAAAGATTTGGGGACTTCTCTTCGAAAAGGAGTCAAAGCACATAGTCTAAATGCTGGTTCTTACCCGATTCCTTTTCATATGCACATAATGAACTTGCATCAAGCGACAGTAACACAGCAATTAAACAGAACCGCGCACCTTTCAAAACGGTTCAGCAGCAAACGGAAAATTCATGGACTAGATCTTGCTCCTTACATACATCTTTCCCACAGTGCTGTTTGAACAGATAACCAGTCAGTGAATTAAAGTGCCTTGCTATAAATAGGTAGTATATTTCCAATGTCTGAATTCGACCGATTATGTCTGGTGTACAGTAAGAAGAAGGAAAACGCATCGTACCATGTGCTCTGTTCTGTTGGTTTATTAATGCCAGTAAGTGACGGAGAGTATAGTTCATAGAAAAGAACAGCAATGTAGATCGAGTATATTTTTTTCAAAGCAATAGACCAGACACTGAATATCTCGAACAGGAAGTCTTATTTTTCTTTTTTCCTTTCTGCGGTCAATTTTCTTTTAATGCATCTGTGCAGCGAATTCTGGCATCTTAATTATAACACTGGACTTGGTGTTCTAGAATTTATTCTTTTTTCTTTTCCTGCTAATAGACATGTAACCGTTTTAGTTCTTGAATTTATGTTGCCAATGGTTTTTTTATATCCCTTAAGTCAAGATAAAAACTAGATCTATGAGAAATAAACCCTTTGAGCTTTATTTCTAGACTTTTAATATACTAAATACTTCATTGTATATATTATATAGATTTTCTCAATGTCTATATACGATTATTTGTATGTGTTAATATATTACAGTGTTTACACTTTTTCTAGATTATTCGGCAATCATAAAAGTTGTTCCTCTATTATTTCTTTGAGTATAATATTATTTTCAGATTTTCTCCTGTTGTTGACCCTTATTTTTTTGTACTCTGATTCATCGTAAATGTTAAAAGAAAAAAATAAACTTCGAATATCCTATGCCTATTTATAAAAAATTATTTCTAAAGTTTCTCGTAGGAGTTCTTCTCTTTATAGAACTGATAATATTTTAATTACAATCTCAAATGAAAATAGGCGACTTGATTTTTATAGTTAATACTTATCAGATATTACTGCGTTGTATTTAGACATACTTTCCAGAAGATTGCCGGTATTTACATTAGGAATTCTAAATTAATACTATTTGAAAGAAATTTTTGTACGTATATATGTGGAATGACAATGTTTTTAAGCATTTAAAATAAAATAATTTTGGAGTATAGAATACATACACAATTATTCACATACACAATGCTTGAATTCATGCTGCATTTCAACTTTTTTCAATGTTAAATTCTTAAAGTTCAAATTGCAATTAGTTGTTTGTTCAATTCCTACTATTAGTTCACACTCTCCCTGTATATATATTTATTTATATATCTTGTTCAAATTTTCAATCGTTAATAAAATAATTTTTATTCGTCCACTCAAGTTCAAATACATTTTTTTTAAACTTGTAGAGGATGACACTTGATTTTAATATAGTTTTTTCAATTTTTTTTTCATCCACTCAAGTTCAAATACATTTTTTTAAACTTGTAGTGGATGACATTTGATGTTAATACAGTTTTTAAAATTTTTTAAAAATTTTTCTTTGTTGTCCTAAGTAGGAATTGACTTAAAAAAATTTTATGTTACTTGTTTTTTTAATCATCACAGTCAGATTTTTTTTTTTTTTTTTGCAGACGATTCGGTACGAAGTGCGCTGGATGCGAGCAGGGCATCCCTCCGACGCAGGTGGTTCGACGGGCGCAAGACAACGTGTACCACCTGCACTGCTTCGCATGCATCCTCTGCAAGCGGCAACTGAATACGGGCGATGAGTTCTATCTCATGGAAGACAACAAGCTCGTCTGCAAAGCGGACTACGAAGCCGCCAAAGCACGCGGTAAGGGTTTCCGATAAGGTGGCATGCACTTGATTTTGCGATAATTATTGTTCAAGCGTTTTGATATTTCATTTAATGGCAAAGAAAAAGTTTCTTCCACCCTATACTTATCCTGTATAGCTAACTCATTACCACCTTCCAAAAAGTACTGAGTACCATAATTAATTTTTCGAGCACATTAAACTCTGATAATACTCCAAACAATGAATATCCATCTAATGGAACTACAGCACCCCCAGTAGATGTCTCAGAAATTTATATTTTTTTTTCTACTTAAATTTTTTATCTACAGCACCCCCTGTAGATGTCTCAGAAATTTATATATTTTTTTCTACTTAAAATTTTTATCTACAGCACCTCCTGTAGATGTCTCAGAAATTTATATTTTTCTTCTACTTAAATTTTTTCTAGACTAAGAATTGCAGGAGGATCTAGCACAGATTAAAGATTAAATCATTTGTTGATTACAAATCCAATGCAGTCAAATCGACTGCTGCTGTAAAATTAATCCATTTCGGAAGTATTGGCTAATTTTATGAACACAGAAACTAAGCAAGAACATTCTGTATTCAGTAAATAGTTTTCAACATAAATTTAGATAATTTGTTAAACCAAAGCAATAAATGTTAGTAAGGTGCAACATAAAGAGAATGTTCGAGAACCGCTTGTCAAACATGGCTTTGCTGTTTGTGTTCTTCACTGTTTCAACGAATTTGCTACCTAAAAATTCTACTAAATACCTTTGGAATGCTGAAAACTTTTATGTGATTCAGTTTGATTCATACTTGGAATTAATTTGGCTCAAAGAGTTGCACAAAAACTGCCTATTGAACTGGAGACGGCAGACTCTACACGGATGGCACCTGATCCTCAACTAATACAAAGTCTGTAGATAACACAACTAGGCACAGGGGTTTTCCTTATTCTTGTAACGGCGGGATCTCTGTGGGAGTCTGGGGTGAAGTCTCCGGGATTTTGGGGATGAAGAGATGCAGAAAAAAAAAGATAAAAAAACGTCGGAATACGTTCTTAAAAGTGTATCGGTAAATAATGACTAATTGTTCAGAATTATTTCTCACTTTCCTGTCAGTCGCCTTATCTCCGACACGATTTTCGTTCTCTTCACCTTTATAATCTTTCTTAGTTGACGTTAATATCTGAAAAGAGTAGATTATTAAAACGAAATTAGAAGAAATTATCCATTAGAAAATTTTTTTTTTTAGATTTACCAGGTCTTTTATTGCCTTAATTATAACAATGAAAATATTTTCACTTGAATATAACATTAAAAAGTTATGAATTATTCTTTTTTATTTATTTTTTCATTGCTATTTGGTGGGGACGAAGAAAAATTTCACGTTTCTGTAGTAAAGATCAGTCTTTCAGAAGGATAACACTATGGACTACCATAATATTATAAAAGTTAAGTATATTAGTATAAAATACCGATTATATTTTATGGTCAATTTTTCATATGTTTTTCTTTAATCGGCAATCATATTATTTTCAAATCCTTTTATCTGAATATTTATTTAAGTTTCAGAATTTCCTGCACAAACTTGAAAATGGGAAATAAACTATTAAAATCGGATTTATATCATTAAACAAGCTATTTTATGCTATTCATATATTCATTCTTTAACAAAATGTTAAAAGTAGATATAATTTTCAATTTTTGAAATCAAAATTTCCAAGAAATCCTGTCACTCCTGTCTCGGAAAGAATTTGATTCATCCTTCTTGAATCTTACAAGAGTGATTATTAGATTCTCCTGAATTCGAATTGGAAGGCTCCATTGAAAACTCTTCTTTTGTACCCCAGTTTCCAAAACTTTTTCAAGATTGTTCTTCATAAACTCTTAACGGGCTGTCCATAAATGATATCACACTTTTTTTCAATAATTTTGTCCCCGTCACAAAGTGTCACACTTCACCATACCCCCTCTCCCCCTTGTCACATCTCACGCTATATTACATAAACATATACTTGCAGTTCCGAAACAAACCACTACATTATAGATCATATTTCAAATTTTATTATTTTATTTTAAAACTTTAACTATGTGTTTTAATGACATTTGTGAGAAGGGGGGGGGGGGGGTTTTTAATGGTGAAGAAATTCTGCTGCTACCATTTTCTCAGAACCTAACCTGAATGCCTTTTTCAAAAAGAAAGGAATATAAGTGAAAAAAAACCACATGAAAGTTGTTTTAACCCAGATTAAAAAAATACCCTCAAATTCTGGTAATTTCAAAATAACTTCAAAATTTTATCTGCTGATTTTAAATGTTTTTTTAACCAAAATGTGCGATGTCACTCTTCTTGTTACGCCTCCTCCCCCCCCCTTGTCACAATTTCACGAACTCCCTCCCCCCTCCAAGCGTGACATCATTTGTGGGCGGCCCCCAACTATGGAATTTCAGAGTGTGTAACTATTTAATGCAACTTTTTCTATCCTTTATTTACTTTACCCTTTTTCCCACAATTTATTTCTTATATTTTCTTATTTGCTGTTTCTTTCCGCTTTTTAAAATCTCGCATTGAAATTTCATTTCATTTTGTAATCTTTATTAATTTACATTTAATTTTAGTTGTATTTTTTGTCAGTATTTTTCTTAAATTTCCTGAATGTTGCTCATTCTTCATTTTTGAAACTGTGTTTTTATATGTTTTGACGTGTTTGTTTTGTGAATATTTCCTGCCGGCTTTCGTGCGCCGTGCTGGGTAGGTAGGTGAAGCCGGTGAGGGTTAAAATTAAAACTACTGAACTCGTGAAACGTCGTTAACAACTTTGCCTGTTCCAGAACAGAGGGGACAACGAAGCGGCCTCGCACCACCATCACCGCCAAGCAATTAGAGACCCTGAAGACGGCCTACAACAACAGCCCCAAACCTGCCAGGCACGTCCGGGAGCAGCTGAGCCAAGACACGGGCCTGGACATGCGAGTCGTCCAGGTGTGGTTCCAGAACAGGCGAGCCAAGGAGAAGAGGCTCAAGAAAGACGCCGGGAAGAGCCGGTGGGGGGAGTACTTCAGGAACGGCCACCTCAAACAGGCGGTGGGCAGCGGGCCGCCCACCTCCCCGGACAGCAGCATAGAAAGAGGCGGGGACGACTCGCTGGAGATTGACCTGCGGTCGCACAAAGATTTCAGAGGTGAGTTCAGAGGTGCATTTAACTACATACAGTAAAGCACCGTTTATACTGTTA
>BGPR01026606.1:0-21394 GCA_013235015.1 Araneus ventricosus | reverse complement strand
TAACAGTATAAACGGTGCTTTACTGTATGTAGTTAAATGCACCTCTGAACTCACCTCTGAAATCTTTGTGCGACCGCAGGTCAATCTCCAGCGAGTCGTCCCCGCCTCTTTCTATGCTGCTGTCCGGGGAGGTGGGCGGCCCGCTGCCCACCGCCTGTTTGAGGTGGCCGTTCCTGAAGTACTCCCCCCACCGGCTCTTCCCGGCGTCTTTCTTGAGCCTCTTCTCCTTGGCTCGCCTGTTCTGGAACCACACCTGGACGACTCGCATGTCCAGGCCCGTGTCTTGGCTCAGCTGCTCCCGGACGTGCCTGGCAGGTTTGGGGCTGTTGTTGTAGGCCGTCTTCAGGGTCTCTAATTGCTTGGCGGTGATGGTGGTGCGAGGCCGCTTCGTTGTCCCCTCTGTTCTGGAACAGGCAAAGTTGTTAACGACGTTTCACGAGTTCAGTAGTTTTAATTTTAACCCTCACCGGCTTCACCTACCTACCCAGCACGGCGCACGAAAGCCGGCAGGAAATATTCACAAAACAAACACGTCAAAACATATAAAAACACAGTTTCAAAAATGAAGAATGAGCAACATTCAGGAAATTTAAGAAAAATACTGACAAAAAATACAACTAAAATTAAATGTAAATTAATAAAGATTACAAAATGAAATGAAATTTCAATGCGAGATTTTAAAAAGCGGAAAGAAACAGCAAATAAGAAAATATAAAAAATAAATTGTGGGAAAAAGGGTAAAGTAAATAAAGGATAGAAAAAGTTGCATTAAATAGTTACACACTCTGAAATTCCATAGTTGGGGGCCGCCCACAAATGATGTCACGCTTGGAGGGGGGAGGGAGTTCGTGAAATTGTGACAAGGGGGGGGGAGGAGGCGTAACAAGAAGAGTGACATCGCACATTTTGGTTAAAAAAACATTTAAAATCAGCAGATAAAATTTTGAAGTTATTTTGAAATTACCAGAATTTGAGGGTATTTTTTTAATCTGGGTTAAAACAACTTTCATGTGGTTTTTTTTCACTTATATTCCTTTCTTTTTGAAAAAGGCATTCAGGTTAGGTTCTGAGAAAATGGTAGCAGCAGAATTTCTTCACCATTAAAAACCCCCCCCCCCCCCTTCTCACAAATGTCATTAAAACACATAGTTAAAGTTTTAAAATAAAATAATAAAATTTGAAATATGATCTATAATGTAGTGGTTTGTTTCGGAACTGCAAGTATATGTTTATGTAATATAGCGTGAGATGTGACAAGGGGGAGAGGGGGTATGGTGAAGTGTGACACTTTGTGACGGGGACAAAATTATTGAAAAAAAGTGTGATATCATTTATGGACAGCCCGTTAAGAGTTTATGAAGAACAATCTTGAAAAAGTTTTGGAAACTGGGGTACAAACGAAGAGTTTTCAATGGAGCCTTCCAATTCGAATTCAGGAGAATCTAATAATCACTCTTGTAAGATTCAAGAAGGATGAATCAAATTCTTTCCGAGACAGGAGTGACAGGATTTCTTGGAAATTTTGACTTCAAAAATTTAAAATTATATCTACTTTTAACATTTTGTTAAAGAATGAATATATGAATAGCATAAAATAGCTTGTTTAATGATATAAATCCGATTTTAATAGTTTATTTCCCATTTTCAAGTTTGTGCAGGAAATTCTGAAACTTAAATAAATATTCAGATAAAAGGATTTGAAAATAATATGATTGCCGATTAAAGAAAAACATATGAAAAATTGACCATAAAATATAATCGGTATTTTATACTAATATACTTAACTTTTATAATATTATGGTAGTCCATAGTGTTATCCTTCTGAAAGACTGATCTTTACTACAGAAACGTGAAATTTTTCTTCGTCCCCACCAAATAGCAATGAAAAAATAAATAAAAAAGAATAATTCATAACTTTTTAATGTTATATTCAAGTGAAAATATTTTCATTGTTATAATTAAGGCAATAAAAGACCTGGTAAATCTAAAAAAAAAAATTTTCTAATGGATAATTTCTTCTAATTTCGTTTTAATAATCTACTCTTTTCAGATATTAACGTCAACTAAGAAAGATTATAAAGGTGAAGAGAACGAAAATCGTGTCGGAGATAAGGCGACTGACAGGAAAGTGAGAAATAATTCTGAACAATTAGTCATTATTTACCGATACACTTTTAAGAACGTATTCCGACGTTTTTTTATCTTTTTTTTTCTGCATCTCTTCATCCCCAAAATCCCGGAGACTTCACCCCAGACTCCCACAGAGATCCCGCCGTTACAAGAATAAGGAAAACCCCTGTGCCTAGTTGTGTTATCTACAGACTTTGTATTAGTTGAGGATCAGGTGCCATCCGTGTAGAGTCTGCCGTCTCCAGTTCAATAGGCAGTTTTTGTGCAACTCTTTGAGCCAAATTAATTCCAAGTATGAATCAAACTGAATCACATAAAAGTTTTCAGCATTCCAAAGGTATTTAGTAGAATTTTTAGGTAGCAAATTCGTTGAAACAGTGAAGAACACAAACAGCAAAGCCATGTTTGACAAGCGGTTCTCGAACATTCTCTTTATGTTGCACCTTACTAACATTTATTGCTTTGGTTTAACAAATTATCTAAATTTATGTTGAAAACTATTTACTGAATACAGAATGTTCTTGCTTAGTTTCTGTGTTCATAAAATTAGCCAATACTTCCGAAATGGATTAATTTTACAGCAGCAGTCGATTTGACTGCATTGGATTTGTAATCAACAAATGATTTAATCTTTAATCTGTGCTAGATCCTCCTGCAATTCTTAGTCTAGAAAAAATTTAAGTAGAAGAAAAATATAAATTTCTGAGACATCTACAGGAGGTGCTGTAGATAAAAATTTTAAGTAGAAAAAAATATATAAATTTCTGAGACATCTACAGGGGGTGCTGTAGATAAAAAATTTAAGTAGAAAAAAAAATATAAATTTCTGAGACATCTACTGGGGGTGCTGTAGTTCCATTAGATGGATATTCATTGTTTGGAGTATTATCAGAGTTTAATGTGCTCGAAAAATTAATTATGGTACTCAGTACTTTTTGGAAGGTGGTAATGAGTTAGCTATACAGGATAAGTATAGGGTGGAAGAAACTTTTTCTTTGCCATTAAATGAAATATCAAAACGCTTGAACAATAATTATCGCAAAATCAAGTGCATGCCACCTTATCGGAAACCCTTACCGCGTGCTTTGGCGGCTTCGTAGTCCGCTTTGCAGACGAGCTTGTTGTCTTCCATGAGATAGAACTCATCGCCCGTATTCAGTTGCCGCTTGCAGAGGATGCATGCGAAGCAGTGCAGGTGGTACACGTTGTCTTGCGCCCGTCGAACCACCTGCGTCGGAGGGATGCCCTGCTCGCATCCAGCGCACTTCGTACCGAATCGTCTGCAAAAAAAAAAAAAAAAATCTGACTGTGATGATTAAAAAAACAAGTAACATAAAATTTTTTTAAGTCAATTCCTACTTAGGACAACAAAGAAAAATTTTTAAAAAATTTTAAAAACTGTATTAACATCAAATGTCATCCACAACAAGTTTAAAAAAATGTATTTGAACTTGAGTGGATGAAAAAAAAAATTGAAAAAACTATATTAAAATCAAGTGTCATCCACTACAAGTTTAAAAAAAATGTATTTGAACTTGAGTGGACGAATAAAAAGTATTTTATTAACGATTGAAAATTTGAACAAGATATATAAATAAATATATATACAGGGAGAGTGTGAACTAATAGTAGGAATTGAACAAACAACTAATTGCAATTTGAACTTTAAGAATTTAACATTGAAAAAAGTTGAAATGCAGCATGAATTCAAGCATTGTGTATGTGAATAATTGTGTATGTATTCTATACTCCAAAATTATTTTATTTTAAATGCTTAAAAACATTGTCATTCCACATATATACGTACAAAAATTTCTTTCAAATAGTATTAATTTAGAATTCCTAATGTAAATACCGGCAATCTTCTGGAAAGTATGTCTAAATACAACGCAGTAATATCTGATAAGTATTAACTATAAAAATCAAGTCGCCTATTTTCATTTGAGATTGTAATTAAAATATTATCAGTTCTATAAAGAGAAGAACTCCTACGAGAAACTTTAGAAATAATTTTTTATAAATAGGCATAGGATATTCGAAGTTTATTTTTTTCTTTTAACATTTACGATGAATCAGAGTACAAAAAAATAAGGGTCAACAACAGGAGAAAATCTGAAAATAATATTATACTCAAAGAAATAATAGAGGAACAACTTTTATGATTGCCGAATAATCTAGAAAAAGTGTAAACACTGTAATATATTAACACATACAAATAATCGTATATAGACATTGAGAAAATCTATATAATATATACAATGAAGTATTTAGTATATTAAAAGTCTAGAAATAAAGCTCAAAGGGTTTATTTCTCATAGATCTAGTTTTTATCTTGACTTAAGGGATATAAAAAAACCATTGGCAACATAAATTCAAGAACTAAAACGGTTACATGTCTATTAGCAGGAAAAGAAAAAAGAATAAATTCTAGAACACCAAGTCCAGTGTTATAATTAAGATGCCAGAATTCGCTGCACAGATGCATTAAAAGAAAATTGACCGCAGAAAGGAAAAAAGAAAAATAAGACTTCCTGTTCGAGATATTCAGTGTCTGGTCTATTGCTTTGAAAAAAATATACTCGATCTACATTGCTGTTCTTTTCTATGAACTATACTCTCCGTCACTTACTGGCATTAATAAACCAACAGAACAGAGCACATGGTACGATGCGTTTTCCTTCTTCTTACTGTACACCAGACATAATCGGTCGAATTCAGACATTGGAAATATACTACCTATTTATAGCAAGGCACTTTAATTCACTGACTGGTTATCTGTTCAAACAGCACTGTGGGAAAGATGTATGTAAGGAGCAAGATCTAGTCCATGAATTTTCCGTTTGCTGCTGAACCGTTTTGAAAGGTGCGCGGTTCTGTTTAATTGCTGTGTTACTGTCGCTTGATGCAAGTTCATTATGTGCATATGAAAAGGAATCGGGTAAGAACCAGCATTTAGACTATGTGCTTTGACTCCTTTTCGAAGAGAAGTCCCCAAATCTTTTTTAGAATACACTTGACACACTTACAAGACATTAGGTTGAAAAATCTTCCTCTGAAGACTACAATGAAATGAAAGCAAATCAACTATCTAGCATGCAGGCTTTTATTTTCATTTCACATACAATACACCATTAAATAGTTATGCGTTTTCAGACGCTCTCAAGCAACACGATTGACTTTGAATGAGCTTGATTTTACCTCTGACAAATACCTGCATCAAAAAATAATCTCCAAAGTCCAAGAACAGTATATTATGCCGTAAGTCGAGAATGTTTAATTGGGCTTGATCAGCTGCTAATTTTCCGATCACTCGCCATGGCTGAAATTCTTCTGAATGAAGTTTTGCGATGTCTTCGACTAAAACTGCAGCCCAAATAAAATTTCACATACTTAAGAGTAAATAAAAAGTTTTCTGACTTTAAACCAGACCTGAAGTCAGAATTTCGCATAATGGGAAGAATATTCCAACTTAGTAAGTGACACTACTCAGAGCCATCTGTAGCTTGATCTATCAGTTAAAATATCACCAAATTTGGTAGGGGGACTAATGACGACATGGAGAAAAGATTCTGTGGGGAAAAAAAAAATTAGTTCCGAAAGTCGCCGATAGGGAGAAATATGGTGCCGTTGTTGTCTACACAACTGACAATTCGACAAATGAATAACAAAGAAGAAATTTCAGTACAAAACCGCTTTAATACAACAAATGAACTGCCCGAAATGGTTACAGACAGAGCCGTATTTATACATTTTTACGTCCTAGGCCAAAGCGCTCAATATTGTGGCACCCCGGTGCATTCACCACAACTATACAGATAGCAATGTAAATGTGCCACCAGGTTATTTAATGTGTATGGATGTGCTTAAAAAACAGTATTTTATATATATAGTCTTTCCAAAATAATACTGAAATTTGTAAATATTTTATTATAATTTCTTTTATATTTGCGCCCTAGGCCATGGCCTAGGCTGGCCCTATGGGAAATCGGTCCCTGGTTACAGAGATGAAATTACAGTGTACCATAGCCCTTTATTCAATAAAATTACTTCCTCGGCGAGGATATGTGATGACCCTTGAATGTGACCACCCTTCTCGTGGATCATACTTTGCATCTTGTACACAAGATTCTCCATGTCCATTCTCCCCTGATAACCTCATGAGATTTTTCCTATGGGGTTATTTGAAGTCCAAGGTATATCTTTGTGGGGTCCCGACCTTGACGAACCTTAAAGGACAACATATTACGAGCTGTTATGAGCATTCCTGATGACATGCTACTTTCGCAGTCGAGAATGTTGTGTACAGTTGTGCGATATGTGGTTTACGAGAAGGGTGATCACATTGAAGGAGGTCTGGTGCTGTGGTGCACTGTAACTTATCTCTGTAACCAGGGACAGATTTCCCATAAGGCCAACCTAGGCTATGGCACAGGGCGCAAATATAAAAGAAATTACAATAAAATAGTTACAAATTTCAGTATTATTTTGGAAAGACTATATATATAAAATACTGTTTTTTAAGCACATCCACACACATTAAATAAACTGGTGGCACATTTACATTGCTATCTGTATAGTTGTGGTGAATGCACCGGGGTACCACAATATTGAGTGCTTTGGCCTAGGACGTAAAAATGTATAAATACGGCTCTGTCTGTAACCATTTCGGGCAGTTCATTTGCTGTATTAAAGCGGTTTTGCGCTGAAATTTCTACTTTGTTATTCATTTGTCGAATTGTCAGTTGTGTAGACAACAACGGCGCCACATTTCCCCCTATACGCGACTTTCAGAACTATTTTTTTTTCACAGAATCTTTTTCTCAAGATCGTCAATAGTCCCCCTACCAAATTTGGTGACATTTCAGCTGATAGATCGAGCTACGGAAGGCACTGAGTAGTGTCAGTTTAAAAAAAAACACCGAGTATAACTGGATACCGGTAATTTATGTTGCTTTGTAAACCAAGAACTTAATTTTGATTAAGTAAATCTACCTTGGTACTTAAGGATTCTTTCAAAATAAGAGCTAACTAGAAAAGCAAGAAAACATTATAACTGTGGAGATAACGCAAATGTGATTGAGTATATCCGGGTGCATTCAGAAGTAAATTCCAACCTTTATGAATGTGTTCCATGCCTATCAGGAAGGCGCTATATTAAAATTAAAAAGCATATATTCAAAATTTTGAAAAATCTAGTTTGAAAAAAGTACGGAAAATGCAACTTGTTATTTCGAGGAGAATCCAACTTTTAATACAGTTGAATATGTTCTTGCTGTTTGATGAGCACAGTCTCTCTAAACTCTTCTGTGCATACCGGTATTTTGAAAAGAAGAAATAAATTCTTTTGATAATGACAACGATATCGAATCACTGTTGTCTTGCTCCTAAAATAATCTGGATGATGGAATTTTTGTACATTTCGAAAGCTTCTCCAGTTTATCTCAACTATCTTGCGACCCACTTTGTCTTTTGATAATGAACTGAACTACACGCCTACATCGATGTCGAATCGCCAATTAGTGTTGATTGGAAATACGAGCTCAAATGACAGTTATTTTGGAACAGACTATGCACACAAAATGAACAACAATTAACAATTTTGATGTGACAAGTTGGTGATTTTTTTTTTCTAGATGAAAACTTTTATTAAAAACACAAAATTAATGAGGATAGTAAACTCCATTCCAGTTCTACGATCTTCCCCCAACGTTTTGACAGCTTGTCATATCCCTCGTGCCAGAACTGTGATGTCGTGGCTCAAGAAATGTATCAAACTCGGAAATGACTTCTTCTACTGAATTGAAGCTTGAGCCTTGAAGATAAATATATAGGCGCAAGAACGGATAATAATCTGAAGGGGCTATATCTGGGCTGTAAGATGAAGGGGCCCATTAGATCCCATTCTAGTTAGTACAGCTTCCAGCTGGTGGCTATACATATATGTGGTCTGGCATTATTCTAATGAAAGAGAACTATTTTTTTCGATGTTCCTTTTTTCACACGAGAGATTCCACCAGCTGTCAAAACGTTGGCAGAAGATCCTTGAAATGAATGTTGACCACTATCCTTATTAATTTTGAGTTTCTATAACCTTTTTTAAAATTTTTAAATAAAATTTTACATCAGGAAAACTTTTTCATCAACATGGTCAATTTTTGGAATGGTCGTATTTTTAAGAATATGATAGGAAATGATGATATATATACTATACATATGATAGGAAATTCATAGCGTTTATAAATAATAAATGCTCAAAAATATATAATGCAGAATAAGAAAATTTAAGCGAAGATTTCGTGGAAATTAATTAATTTTTTTTAATAATTAAAACCTATGTTTCCATGTAAAGAAAAATTATTTTATCTTTATTGTTCTCATTTTTTTTCTGCGAAAATATCATAGATTATTTTATTTATTTGTCTCAGATTGCTACTCACAATGTTTAATTAAATTTCGCTTCATTCTTTTAAAATTATGAATAACTTACGGTAAAAATTAGCGTTCTGTGTTTTAAAAATCGTTTGTTCTGGGAAATTATTTTTCTAGAAGCTACGAGATTCAAAAATAGCTTGGTGCAAACGATATTCTTAATTGAAGTAAAAATAAAATTGTAGAAGATAAGAAGATTTTATATATTATAATATTTTATATCAACCATTTTTTTACATTATAAATAAATAATTTAAAAAAAATCATTTATCTATATGCGCTTTGGCATTTCGTCTACGGCTAATATTAAATATATTTTTACTTTCTCGCATATAACGTTTACACCATGAAGTCATTAACAGCTGATTTGATAGCGGTAACTGTAACCTTTGTTATGTTTTAAGTACTTGAAATTTTGTTCACAAAAAATGAAGAATAAGGAAGATTTTAGTGAAGGTTTCGAGACAATACATTAAATAGTTAATTTGCTTTAGTAACAAAATACATGAAATCCCGAACAGCGCCGGGTATAATTTTACAGCAAGAAGAAAAACGGTAGAATCACATTATTTCCGTTTAGCAGTCCAAAAGATTACAATATAGCGTTTATGTGTTAATATAAGTCAAATATATCGTGGGGAAAATAATTTAATGTTAAGAAACTACAGCCTGTAAATGTTGCAAGTCCTTTTCTATACATTGGCGGCTCCCATTTTTTACTTCTATTTTCCAATTTACTCTGAGAGCATCCGAAACTTTTGAATTATATTTCCCGGTACTTTTAGTTACTGTTGGTTTCAAAACCCGAGACTAGAACTCTTGGACGATTTTACTTCGGAAAGGGGTGACAGGCAATGAGAAGCACTTTTCTGGAGTTAGGTCATGACCTTCGTTCGATTAGGCCTATTTTTTTTAGTTAAGTCTACAGCAAATCAGTAAACGAAAATAAAATGTTTCTATATACTGCCAAGTAAAATGTAAACAGATCCCCCTCCATTTTTCGCTTCACTCCTATTTTAGTGAAATCATCACCACCTGTGTTAAAACGCGGAGGGTTTCCTTATCTGAGAAAGACCAGTTTCTATAAATTTGTTTGCCCCCCCCCCTTCAACTCACAACTACTATTACGCCACGTTACACCCCCGTTCTTAGAGCGTAGATCGCTCCTGATCCATTTGGAATGGAGTTTAACTATGAGAAAAAGGAGAAGTACTTAAAAACTATTTGAAAAAGATTTAAATAGGTGGGATTGATTTTAAAACATTCGAACTCTGGAAAAAACAACAAAATTGCTGCTGAACTAGCATTGCACACAGAACATTTTCTTTTTCTTCTGATAAACTGCACCATGGAAGAAGGGGGATGGAATAACTTAAAGCTATCAGTATCGATCTTACATACGAAGTGTTAATTAGCAAAGGTACCAAAAGAGAGAGAAGAAAAAAGAATCCCAACTCATAACTGCCAATCGCCACCACTCTAAATAATTTAAATCCGGACACGTGATCACACGAGAATATTCAACATACTTGACCAAAGTAGAAAATGACTTAGGGCTCGCAGGTACATCTCATTAATATCTCATAGATTTACGGTTTTTTACTAGGGCTCGCAGGTGCATCTGATTAATATCTCATAGATTTACGGTTTTTTACTATCAATATTTTTAAGGTTGTACTGTGTTTCAAATTAACGGTTTTCGTTGCATTTTTAATTTTTTGGAATTTTGCATTTAGTTCGAAATCTATAATAGGTGTATATCGATTCATCTCATAACATTCTATAGCAAAGAAATAGATATTTTTCCTTTGTTGTAGAATATTATGTGATAAATGATTTACAGTTAGACATATTTCTAATCTATTTACGCGTGCATCATTTTGTTATTACAGCTCTTGCGATACGAGTCTCTGAAAAGTTTCTTTCTGACTAATTTAAAGCAGTGAACTAATTTTTTTTATTTATACAGTCTAATTTGCCTCTCCATCTTAACTTCGGAAAAATAAAGAAAGAAGTGAGAATAAATAAATAAATCTGATTTGATAGATGGAAAAACTTCGATGAATAGTGAAATGCTTTATAATCATTATTCATCTAAATTAAAGTTATTTTATGCGTTTAATTCGAGAAGTTTACTTAACTGCTATTAAATTAAAAATATATATTGATCCTTGGGTCGTTCTTACCCAATTCCAAATTAAACGTATTAAGTAGTAGAGTACACCAAAGCTAATATATTTACTAGCTTTCAAGTAAATTTAAAATATTATTTCATTTAGGAAAATAATTTTCAGAAGTTTCAACGCAGCAGGGACACAGAATCTAGATTTACAGTTAATAGAAAATACAGTAAATCAACGTTTATACGTTTCTCATTTGTACGTCGTTTCATTCCTATGCATTGTAATGATAAAGTGCTTCGTTTATACGACGCAAAGCTTCGGTTATGAGTCGTTCCCCCGTTCTAACATGTGAAATATTCTTCCATTCTAGCACGTGATAAAGGTACCATGACTTCGAAATTACTCACAATTGATGAATTAATAGAAGACAAATTTTCTGGTGCTAATTCAAGCGATGATGAAGAAGTTGTTCCAACTTCCTTTAAAGACGCAATGGACTCCATTGAAAAATTTCGAATTTATTTCTTTTTTCAAAGAAAATAGTGAAAATACATTCAATGAGCTTAATTCGATTCATAATGACGCACTTAACGCTCACAGCCAATCACACGACGGTTAATGGTTTTTTTAAAAAAAATAAACGCCTACTTACATGCACATAACTTGTATAAGATATGCATGATTAGTACTCAAGATACGCAGTAAAGATATAATTTTTCTCGCTTTTATGACAAATATTTCATTTTAAAATTTAATCATTTATTTCCATACTATGTAGTATTATACTGGAACTATCTTAATAGAAAATTAAAAAACATTAAAAAGGAAAAACTAGAAAAAATATATATATGAAACAGAAGAAGTAAACAATAATTATAACAATACACCTTTTTGCGCGCCCAATGCAGCAGCATCCAGTGATTGTACAATACAAAGAGTATAATACAAAGAGTTTTAATTAATTCTTAATTTTAATATCTTTTGTTAAATTTTATTAATTGTAACTGGATCTATCTTAAGAAACTTTTAAATGAATTTTCATTAGTAGCATTAAATCTGTTAAAATCAAAGTTGTTTATTAAAATTTCGATGATATGTCTTTTAATTTATGCGTCTTTTCACTTCAGTTCCTTATAAGACGTATAAACTATAAACTTTACTGTATTGCAAATGTAAAGTTAGGATGGGCTGCAACAAAATTATTTCCTTTTAGCTGAGAAAGCAAAAGAGTCAAAATTGATAAAGTCGGGAAATTTTATTCCTGTATTTCGATTTTTCCTTTATAATAGGAATTCTATTGTAAAGTTAAAGAACCTCTAAGGAAGAAAATTTTCGTCAACGTCTCTGATTGTGAAAATAATTGATAGACATCGTGAGAGCTAAGCAGCATGCTTTAGAAAGTTTAGTATGTGTTCTAACCGCTAGATGGCAGTAAAGGCGCTTCTCCTCTATTCCGATTAAAAGTTCTTTCAATCTATTACGATCTACTATTACAGAAATAAATATGCATTAGATACTGATGAAATGAATGTTTGTGATAAGATGGTAAGTTTTATTACAAGCCTACTTTTGACGGTATTGATGATACATCAAATTTACAATTGACTTTCATCTTTTTTAAAAACATTTAATACATTTTGTCATCGTTAAGCAAAATGATAATTTTGGCAAGTGTGAAATCCTGAATTCTGAAGCTTGGCAGCTGAACGGGAAGTAATAAAAGCTGACATATTCTTACGAATCTATTAGAACAATGTTTCCGATTAGTCACTTGAGCAATGTATTTTTTAAAAAACTAATTTATAAAGAAACATTGCTTTCAGATAATTTATTTCGAATAAAGAACATCCAGAACATTTCGAATTAAAAACATTCATGATCAATTTTCATTTTAAGGCATACAGAAAGACTATACATCAAAGGAAGATTAATATTAAAAGAAGTTTCTCCAGCATTTTCTTTATATCGAATTAAGCAATGAAAAATGTTTATCCTCAGAATCATAAAATTACTTGTGGGATTGACGCACTTCCCAGAAAAGAAGCGGTCAAATCACATATTAAAGAATTAATCAAAATGTTGGCCATTTTTCACCATGTTTAATCAGTTATTTATTGAAAAAATCAAATTAAATTAGTACACCGTTCACTTTTGCACAGTAATCCTTATGTCCCCTTAAAAAACACAATTCAAAGCTATTTCTGTGAAATGAAACGAACATCTAATAATTTCCATTTGTCAAAATTTACGCGTCCTGTTTCATAAAAACTTATTTTGTGACGCCAAATTTAATATTTCATTATCATATAAGACAAAAACTGGTAACAGTAATTACTTTAGATAAAGTATGCTCTCATCAATATTTTTCAATTAGTTTTTCTGTCAGATCAGTCTTCTGAGAGAGAAGGAAATATTTCAATAAAGCTTGAGGCAAAAGAAAAAATTACGAGAGTTTCAAAAACAACTTAAATTAAGTTCGTCCAAATTAATGCTTTACTTTAATTAGATTCCCTGCGCGTCGAATTGAATAAAATGCAGAATTTTTGTTGACTTCTCTCTTTCTATTTTTGATTCTGAACTCTCACCAAATAGCATTAGAAAATTTGAAGAGAAATTATTCTTTTCATTCAAAGACTAGCTGTGTGGCCCGGCGTTGCACGGGCTATTACGAATAATAGGATATTCCCGGGCGGAGAGAAGTGAGGTCACGTGAGACCTTCGGATCCATATATTTTCATATGCCCCGCCTCCGTTTTTCTCTACAATCAACAAATATTGTCACTTACTTTTCCTAACAAACGTTACGAAGTTAAACACTTTAATACAAAAAAAAAGAAAAAAAGCATGAAAATGATTTTTTTTTCCATTGTTAATAAATCCAAACACAGAAGCTCGCTCAAAAAGAAATACTAACTTCCGTTAAATAAATAAAAAAATGCAACACAGGATGCGAAAACTAATAATAGGGGGAAAAAAGAATCCTCCGTGAATGAATTCACCATGCTGCCCATAGATGGCAGCACATGAATTCATTCATTTTGACGTTTTTAATTAATATCTTTTTAACTAATTACAATTTCGGAACTTAAATAGTCGAAATGGATTCCTTGGATTATTTTCCATCTTTTGGTACTTACGGCTAGTTTCAGGATTCAGTGGTTCGTGAGAAGATAGAAGGACATACATACATATATTTGTTTACCTTCGAATTTTAATTTGGATAGATGAAATTTCAAATTCGGATTTTTTTAGTTCCTTCTTCATAGCCCACGCTTCGCTGTAATACAGTTTTAAAAAAAGTTATCTTATTGATTTTTTCCAAATTAATCTTCTCAGAATCTTGCTTACAATAGGAATTTTTTATCGTCTCAGTATCTCGAGACTAGCACTTTTGGACGTTTTTACACCGGAAAGGGGTATCAGGCAATGAGTATTGTTTATCAACGGATTCGGAAACCCTCCGCGCTTTTACGCATGCGCCGGGCGGAGTTATTTTCATCAAAATAGGGGGAAAGTGAAGAATGGAAGGGTGATGTTTACATTTTACTGAGCGTGATCTAACAAAGAACTCTGGAAATGCGCTCATATGACTCATTGCCTGACACTCCTTTCCGGTGTAAGATTGTTCAAAGGGTTCGGTTGCTGAATAGTAATATGAGCGCATTTCCGGAGTTCTTTGTTAGATCACGGTAAGTAAAATGCAAACATCTCCCCCTCAATTCTTCACTTTCCCCCTATTTTGGTGAAAATAACTCAGGCTGGCGCATGCGCAAGAGCGTGGAGGGTTTCCGAATCCGAGAACATACAATATGTATGTATTCATGCCTCGTTTTTGTTTGGGCATTACATATATTTTGATATATGTATGAAAATTTCCTTCTGTACACGAAAAAAAATTGAGATGTTACGTTTAAATTTTGTATATAAACATCCGCAAGATAAAACTGATTTAACAATTTTCAGTGCTTTGAGTGTCACACAAATCAAACTTTATGATGTATATCTAAATGCACGAATTTCGTCAAAAGTTTATATCGTAATGAGAAAAAATTGTGAGATTCTTTATTAATTTTCATACCTCTTCTCCTTTTAATTTAGATTTGTATGTTTATATGAAATTAATATTCATCTCAAATACTTTTAGGAGGATTACAGGTAATCAATGATAAGTTCTCTAAAAATAACTTTTTAAAAAATCCAAAAATGGAAAAATGTAGCATAGAACGATTATCATCAAATGTGTTTCTTTAAAACTTGTATACTTTTGGAATTGAAAGTTTTGATGAACTTAATACACAAAAGATAAAGAACTGATTTAAAACGGACTATAGACATATCAATGATTTTGAAGTCCCTAATCAGTTGATATAAAGAACTATTAGAATTCTTATTTAAAAAAAAACTGCTTCGAGTTTTACATGAAACTCACGGGAAGAACACACTTGAAGAACAACACTAGAATGATTACCAGCAAATATGTTTCTGGAGAACTTGTACATTTTTGGAATTGAAAGTCTTGATGAACTCAATATACAAAAGATAAAGAACCGATTTTAAACGTATACTACAGACAGATCAATGATTTTGAAGTGCCCAATCAGTTGATATAAAGAATTATTAGAATTTTAAAAAAACTGCTTCAAGTTTTACATGAAACTCACGAGAACTGCATTCACTTGAAGAACAGCACTAGAATGATTACCAGCAAATGTGTTTCTTTAAAACTTGTACATTTTTGGAATTGAAGGTCTTGATGAACTCAATATACAAAAGATAAAGAACCGATTTAAAACGTATACTATAGACAGATCAATGATTTTTGAAGTGCGCAATTAGTTAATATAAAGAATTATTAGAATTTTAAAAAAAACTGCTTCAAATTTCGCATAAAACTGACGAGAAGTGCACTCACTTGAAGAAGTCGTCTTTGCAGAAGACCTGTCCATTTCTGGCAAAGCACTTGTCGGCGAGTTGGGCTTGGCAGTCGATGCACTTGAGGCACTTCCCGTGCCACGAGCGCTCCAGAACTTTCAGGATGAACCTGTCCAGGATAGGCTGTTCGCAACCGGCGCACTTAGGAATAGTTGCTGAAAGAAAACGGCGCCATGAGTATTATTTGGCTATTATAAACTGAAGGATTCCTTAATGACAAATGACATTTTATGATTTCTGATTTAAAAAATTAAGACTGTTTGGTACATTCCTCTAAACGGAGAAAAATTTTTTAGTTGAAACAAACATTATTGCACTTGGCAATTTTTTTTTTACATTTCATGTGTCGATCCAGGCGAAAATTGGGGCCGTTTAGCGGCCCCTTCATAAAATTCGAATTCATGAAAACGACCCCTTCACAAAACTGAAATTGACAAAAACGGCCCCTTTTTTAATCTGACTTCTTCTTTAAAAGTTTTTGAATGAGGCATTGCACAAAATATATATACGAGTATTTTTTCCAGTATTATATAAAATTACTGCATATATTTGGTTCAATGAAACACTTTTGATATTAAACGTAAAATATAGAAATATGACTGCTAAAATTGAATGTTTCACATGATAAAAATTTTTTTCACAAAAATACTTGTATTTTTCACAAAAATATTTTTTTCTTCACAAAAATGGGCCCCTAAAATACCTGGATAGACCACTGCATTTATCTCAGAGGCCGCGATGGACTAGTGGTAAGGCCTCAGCTTTAGGACCGGTGGGTTCCAGGTTCGAAACCCGATTCCACTGAAGATGCGCCGTTCATTGGGCCTCTTGCACGTTAAATCATAAGTAGAAGGCAAGCTAACTCCCGTTGGTGTGGAAGTTTGGAGAGGGGGTGTCAGCTCAGGCCCGTCCTCGTCATCTGATCAAGGTTCAAAAATACGAGGTCCGTTCAAAATAGCCCTCGTATTGCATCAAAACGGGACGTTAATAAAACTAAGCACTTCTATCATTCGATTCAGCTTGCTGCTTTAGTGTATTTATTTTGAACTCTCTAAAATTTCTCACATAATTTTGCATTAAGCATACATTTTTTTTTTGTTTTAGTTAAAAAACTGCATTATATTATCCTCTTAAATTAAGTATTTTAAACTTACAGCTTCTCCTTATTTTTTTTCAATTCATACATTAGTATAAAACGTAACGAATGGGTTCAAGCATTTTGTGGAACTCTATTTTCTGCCATTAATTGTGAATCGGTCAGTTCAATTTAGATGCTGAAATATTCAAAGCTAATAATATCACAATCTATTCTAATAAATCAGATTATTCAACTGTACGTTTTAATTAACATAATTTCTCCTACTAACTGTATCTAAAGGCTACATCAGAAACGATTAAACGATATCATACTGAAACATTGCTGATTCTGGGTAAAAACTAATAAAATTACAAAATCAAAATTTTAATGAAAAGTATCTGTTAATTCTTAGATAAGAAGTTAGAGCAGGTAAACATTTTCACGCCTTCGAATTACTAGAATCCTCTTTGGATTCAAAAATTTGAAAAAAATGATTACTCTAGCTCACTAAAATCAGACATTAAAAGTAGAATGCAAAAGTTAATTAACCGATTAGTGCTTTAAACCCTTGAATGATAGTTTATTAAAGAAACGTGTGAAATAAAATATTCCACGTAGAAATTTTGTTCTTGAGCTTCTGAGATTACAACCCCCGGACGCATATTTACAAACCCTACCCTGATAGAACTGAGGCAGGAAATCAGTCAATATCATTGGCTACGAGGAACAGTGACGTCGTTTTCAGATCTCGCACGTAGCGCACGGCAATCATAACAAAACAAGAGACGTCCTACTTTGCTTCTCCGTTTTCCCACAGTTGAGCACAGAAAACATTCTTCCGTGGGTTGTAATATTTTTAAAAATGAAATTATTTTTTGAATATCATAAAAAATAAAACATCCCACACTGTAAGGAATTATACTAATGAAAAATACACGCACGAGAGCAAAGAACGATGTCATCGGCTCTCGGCGAAGCGAGCCAATCATATTGTCCGATTTCCTGCCTCAGTTCTATCAGGGTAGGGTTTGTAAATATGCCCCCCGGACACACCTATTGTTCAGATATGAACTTAGAATATATCTAACAGGCATTCTATTTACATTTATTCTGACAGAATTTTTTTATTCAGACAGTTATTTTCTGACAGAAATGGAAAATAATGTTAATCACTTCAAGTTTTATATTCTGAAATATTATGCATATCGAAAAACATAACAATACTTTCTCATTGTATACTTCTTATACTAGAAAGTAAAAACGCTAACAGTTACGATCTTAAACAGCTGGAGTGCCGGCTAAGCGAATTCTGATCTCACGAAGCACGATTATTTTTTTGGAAACATTTACTTTTTATATCATGCAAAAGAAAGAAAGAAAAAAAGAAGAAGAATCGGAGTGTTTACTGGATTTTATGCATCAAGGGACAGATTATACGCAACTGCAGCTAAAATTATGTATTCCTCATATTGAGCAGCTATATCATCTATACTTATAAAAGACAATGTTTGTGTGCGTGCTTGTCCACGATGTCCAGACGAGTCATTTGTTTCATTTAGTCATTTGTTTTTGTGAAAAATTTGCGACTTGCGTTTAAATTTCATAGATGATTGCTCTTCTGAAAGAGTATTCGAAACAAATCTTTTTCTGTAGATCCTTCAATAATATGTTTATAATTGAAAGTTATACTATTAAAACTCTCTAAAATCAAATATTCTTTTGCTTTTTAAACAGAACAGAGATAAAAGAAATTATTAGAATTTTAGGAATAAATAAAGCATTCTGATTATTTCATATCAAGAAAGTGTTAAATTTCATTATAATTTCTATCATAATATTTTCTTTTCCGTTAGTTCTTAAAGTTTTTATGATTCAAAAATAAAAATTAAGTTTGCCCTTTCTATCAGACATACTGTTTAGCAACGGATTACAAGACCACCATTTTTGAAAGATTTTACACCGGAAAGGGGTGTCAGGTAATGAGTCCTATGAGCGCATTTCCGGAGTTCTTTGTTAGATCACGCTAAGTAAAATGTAAACATCACCCTTCCATTCTTCACTTTCCCCCTATTTTAATGAAAATTACTCCGCCCGGTGCATGCGCAAAATCCCGGAGGGTTTCCGAATCCGTTGCTAAACAATAAATATGCTATTCATTTCAAATGTTTTTTTTTCTTTGAGAAACTAGAATTCTTACTGAAACTATTCCCCAAAGGAATGTTAAAATATTCCTTAGAGGATTTTTGATACATATATAAAAATCTAATTAATAATGATTTTGATTTTTTTTACTATATCTTGATAATTTTACATTTCTCACCATCACTTACGGAGAAAATTGCTGAAATATTTTGAATAGAAACTTTTGATTCAATTAGTATTTTGAAATTTACTCGAACGAATCTGTATTCTGTGTAATGGTAAATATGTAAAAAAAATTTTAACATCAATACAAAATTTATTACAATATCATATATTCTATAAACTTCGTGTATTTGCACCTTTCAGGGAAGGCCCACTGTAAATCACTATACATGGGAAAATTAATATGTTTAATTCTGATATTTCCCCATAATAAGAGAGATGCCTCCTATGACGAGGTGAGTAGGATAGGATACATCAAAATCAAAACCATTTTGTATAGTCAGAGAATTTGTTCTATGACTTTATGATGAATGGCTAACTAGACCAAATAACATTTATTTGTATTGTTAAATAGTCTGTGTCAAGGCTTCTTAATCTGTCGGTTGCGACCCGAAATAATGTCGCGAAAACTCTCAAAGAACTTTTTCGCTTTGATTCTTCAACATTCGTAAGCAAAAATAGTTACGAAAACAATCTAGATTTCATTTAAATTTGTTAAAACGGCTACTGCTAAATGAAGTCCTTTCTTTAAGTTGTCATTAATTACTTTCCTCTTTATTATTTATTTTGAAGCATTGGTTCGCGCAAATTTTTCCTATCCTCAAAGCAGTTACAGCGGAAAAAAATTATAAATCCTGATCTAAGTCAAAATTTCTGTTATACTTACTTAGCAGAAAATAAAATTAACTAAAAACTAAACAGAGTTTCATTAAAAACTTTTAATTTTCATCGGTACTTCAAAAAATAGGTGAAAATAAGGTTTAAGAAAGATTTTTCTATTAAAATCTCATGCCTCGCCGCTATTTTTTCAAATTATAAATAATTGTTTTATTTTAAATAATTTACCCTCTTTCCTAAGGTGCTATATAAATTACTTAGCGTAATCTATACGATGCAGGATGCCATATAACAAGGAATCCTTTTTGCACTGAAATGTCTTGAGCATCAAATTTCGGGATTTGGGCAAAAGGCAGCACGAGCGAAATTCTAAAGGTTATAGTTCTGTGATTATTATTATAATACAAAAAAGTAAATTATTTCAATGCAACTTGTAAATAACTGGTATGAGGCCTCATGTTCCCCATCCCTGTCATACACTTTTCGTATGAGAACGAGTACTCCAAGTAAAGAGTTTTTATATTGAGAAGATGAGCTCAAAAATGTGGGAAATTTCTACTACTAATAAAGGAGAATGTGTGTGTGTGTGTGTGTTGGCGCTCTACAGGGCAGACCGCTGGACTTAGAGCTACGAAATTTGGCACGAATATACTTTGGAGGGTGGGAATGTGCACGTCGGAGCCGTTTTTTAAAAATTCTAATTAGAATTCTAATTAATTAAAAAAAACGAAATTTTGAAGTTTTTCTTCAATAACTTTCGAAAATATTACAGCACAAAAATAATTTTTACGTCATCTGAAAGGGTAAAACATTATCTTTTCAATGATATCAATAAAATTGTCGTACGTGTTTTTCTATAATTTTAATAACCTTTTAAAAATATTTTTGGCATAATTTGCAACAACACTTTTCATTGTTGCAACGCATTTCAAACCGTTTCCATTGTTTAAACGAATATTTAATTCCGTGTTTCTCTCCCATTGTTTAAAGCTTAGAAAATATCCTTTGGATTTTACTTTCTTCTTTTATTTGATAAATTTTTCTGTGAAATCAATAAAGGAAGTTTTCAAGATAGTAAGTATGTAATGAAATAATACAGTGAACTAAAAGATTATCGTTGCTATGTTTTAATTCTTTTTACTAGCGTTTTACGCCAATCAGCATGCTTCTGGACGTAAAATGCTCCGCGCCAATTCAATGTTGAAATCAAATGCGTAGTTCACGTTAATGTAGACAAGGAACAGAACAAGTGCAAGACTACAAAAAGAACGCGGGTTAAATATCTATAGCAATTCGAATTTTAAGACTTCTTTTTTAAGGGAACCATGGATATAAAATTATGCATAAGAGATTCAGTTGAGATTTTATTTCCGGCGATCAAGCTGGTCGACGAAGGCGGCTAGTTTAAAATAAAAGATGCAAGTTCTTCCTACAGTAAAAGGAAGGTCTATTTTCGATGTAATTGTTCCTAAAAAAATGTATTGAATAGCAATTTGAATTGCACGTTAATTCAATGCTCAAAAAACGCCTATCTTCCCTCACCTTGTCAATGCTTAGGACACGAAAAAATATTTCATAATTTGCCTAGGCATGCTATATTCATCACGCCCGAATTTCCTAAGTTGCCAGTATAATGGAATTTTTAATTGAACCAAATTAGTAGAAATACTGCGAATACCTAAATGAGCTAGATAATATAGCGTCCGTTTTTATGAAAATA
>BGPR01026605.1:0-21394 GCA_013235015.1 Araneus ventricosus | reverse complement strand
AGACGTATACGAGGGTGGAGTTATATAGGTACAGCTATCTAATTTGTCAACCGGACAAGGATTTGTGGCTAGAAATTTTTTTTCGGCAATCAGAGCGTTAGATAATTAGTTCATCCATCTTTTGTCTTCGAAGAGAAAAAAAACCGCTGCTCGCATTTTATGTAGCGTGGATTCAAATATAAACGTCTGTTTCTCTTCGTCAATCTTAGCTGCTTTGATCTTCTCATTCACTCCCAAGCATTTCGAAAGATTATCAACACAAGGCGAACCGAAACCTGTATTGGCTCTGGAGTGCAATAGTATTTGAAGTAGAAAAGAATAACTATGGGTGACTCGTCTTGAGTACCGAAGTTTTAAATAAGCTTAATTTTAATGCTTATTTAACTGATGGGTTAATTGTTGCTTGAGTCTTATTCCGACACAGTGAAATTCAAAGCATTTGAATTTTTTTATGGAAAAGATCTTGTTTTGGCTCATATGCCGCTGATCTTCGTTATCCTCCTCTCTTTTCAGAAGGCACCACACACATTTCCGTTGTCTGTATCCCCCTCACATTTTACAGTCGTCTTACCACATCCGCTTTCATGCATACTGAAATGAATTATTATGAATAGAACCTACATTTGCTGTTTTACCACATCTCATTTCACCCAGACGGATATCTTTCACGCTATCGTACCTGATTTTGAAGAAAATTTTTTTATTTCTTATTCAAAAGTATTTTATTTCAGAAAAACCGAACTCCAATTTGTCGCAGTGTCCAAATTATCAGTTGTAAGCCTGAATTTGGTAAGGTTTCACGAAACTACCATTACGCTGTTTGACGGATTTGATGATGGTCGGTTATGAATTCGCACCTTTAGTGGAGAGGGCCAGTACTGTAGCACACCTTGAATTTCGGACTTTTAGGGTCAGGGTTTAAGCACTTTCGGTTTGTCAAGTCGTAGAAGAGATCCTATAACTTAAAATATTTGAAAAACTCATTTGTCTGGCCTCTTTTGTATCTACAAGAAACATTTGTGGCTGCTGGTTATTTTATTAAAAAAGGTGGTTGCCATCCCATTATGATAGAAAGTTTACAGCGCCGCTTTTTGTATAGCTCACTGCCGATTAGCTCGAGAGTATAAAGCGTTACTTGTGAGTCACTCCAGTTCAGTTCCCATAATATGGCATACACTGACGAGCCAAAACATTATGACCATCCCAACATATTTCAATGAAATCGTCTGGATGACGTGGAAGGCACGTGGGTAAGTGAGAAATGTATATGACTGCTGCCAGATAAGGTAAGTAATCATTCTTGCACTTACTTTTGCAAGTGATGGGAAAGGCTGCTGATGTAAGCGAATTTGATAGAGGGCAGATCGCAATGTCCCGAAGACTCGGAATGAGTATCGCCGAAAGTGCACGAATGGTAGTTTGTTCACGATCTGCCATTGTTAGTATTCATGCAAAGTGGATAAATGACGGTTACACCAGCAGTATACGCCATGGTGTTGGTCGTCCACGTGTCATCAAAGAAAAAGGACGTCGGAGACTGTCCCGCTGGATAAAACAATATAGGCATCAGACAGTGGCTCAGCTGACAGCACAATACAATGCAGGTCCAAGCGTAAGTGTTTCGGAACACACAGTTCAGCAGACACTGTTGGATATGGGACTGTGGAGAAGACGTCCCACTCGTGTGCCTTTGTTGACCAAGCGACATCGTCAACAACGCCTACAGTGGGCCCGGGAACATCGAGACTGGACCATGGATGAGTGGAAGAAAGTTGCCTGGTCGGATGAATCCCCATTTCTCATTCATCACGTCGATTGTCGTGTCAAGGTACGCCGTCTGCCAGGCGAACAGTTGCTCCCCTCTTGTACAGAAGGTCATACAAAGGCTTGTGGTGGCGGTATTATGCTTTGTGGGATATTCTGATAGGCGGCTTTGGGGCCGGATTGTTTGTAAATTTACTATTTCACGAACAGATAAAATTAAGACGGTAACACCATTTTTTGATTTCATAAATAAAAAAATATGAAAAAATTATCCGAGGTTCAAATTTTGTTTAACCCTTTGGCTGGAAAATGTTGTGTTTACTTATATCTTTTATAGCGTTGTATCATATTGTACAGTAGAATCCCGGTAATCTATACCACAGAAATCCGAAAATACTTTTTAATTTTCTGAAAAATGTTTACTGACAAATGCAGGAACGATAATAGTTATGACTCAGAAACAAAGCTAATGATTACTCCCAATTTAAAAGAAATATCAAAATTGGTGTTCATGAATAAACACAGCATAGAGCAGTCAACGAAGGTCCAAAATGGGGTCGAAAAAACATTAAATCATTTAATTTTTAAAATTGGTTCACATGTTTGTGAGGGGCTTCTGATGAATATACTAGAAGTCCCCGGTCCTGGGGATTTATCCCCCCTTTCTTAGTTTCTCATGAATATCTCGAAATCTATTCAGTTTTCAACTTACAATTGATCTAATGAATTAAAGTGCGTACAATTCCCTAAAAATATATACTTTTTTGTTTCTTTCAGCTTTAGTAGTTCCTGAGATAACAATGGGTCTCAAATTTACCGCCATCTTGGATTTCATCCCTCTTTTTAGTTAGCTAAAACGCAAATCAAATACGCGTAAAATGTTTATTTTTTTATTGGTAGAGTTATAAGAAATTTTCCACTGCTTATGATTTACCGAAGTTATGAAAAGAAAGTTTTGGTTATTTAGGTACGGAAAATCTTGTTCCAATATCTGAAGAATAATTTATAGTTAGTATGGTTCTCAGAGCTGAATTTTTCGCTGAGAATATGACGACATGAACATGTTCGGAAATTATGTCTGGCTACATAAATAAATGGAAATTCCGTCCATTCAGAGCATCTGGAGTTACAATAGAACACCGAGAAAAAATCAAATTTATATAAGAAAAATAACAATCAGAAATAACCAAATACATACATATAAAGGGGACAACTGCAGGAGCCTCTTAGACAGTGGATTAAGGAAATGAAATAGATTCACCATATGAAGCGTGCACAAAGTTTAAACAGAATTCAAATGGAAGGCAGGACCACAACACAATTTCCAGAATAACTGCATGCGGCGACCGTATAATTTCGTCGAAAAGTCTTTGAACGTTTATTTTAAATACTTCAAAGGTTTGTTGCTTAAACAACATTACACTTCAAAATTTTATCTCTCATTCTACGCACGACTTATAATGGTCTCATTTCTGAAACTCCGCTGCTGCGCTTCTGTAAATTCGTATTCCGTTATCTCTTTAAACCCGAAGCGAATTTTTTACTAGGTCCTTTAAAGCAGGGACTTTTTGAGAGGAAACGACATGAATTGGACTCTCCCAACCTGGCTGGTCAATTTCCCCACCTACCCACCCCTGATAGAACCTTCCCCTTAAGGCGCACAGAAATGGGCTGTGGTAGTAAAAGATAATTGGACCCCCTACCGCGCTTATCTCCTAAGCGATTTCAAAACCTCACCTAACCTCAAAAAAGGCAACCGCCTCAGACTGGCCTTTGTCGGTGTTAAGAGGAAATTATTAGACCGCCTGTGACCGCCACCCTCGGTATAAGAGTGTTAAGTATGTGTTATACACTTTGTGACGTGTATCTTTGTCTTATACTTGAGAATATAAATACTGAGGTGTATCCGTTTCTTATACTTGAGCATGTAAGTACTCAAGTAAATCCTTTTCTTATACCTCGTGCGAATAAAAAGTCCTTTGTATTTGTTTCGTATATCAAAGATCCACCTGTAGCAGATGTTCTTTGTGTATAATCCTTGTTTTGTATGTCATACCTTTAAAGTATTCTTCATAACTTAAGTATAACACAGTATAAAAGTTAATTGTCCTAGCTATTTCTTAAGGTTGTAAAAATATATTATACATAAATACTTTCAAATATCCTGAGAACGGATTTAAATTATTAATACATTCATATAATTTATCTTATGATTCTGCAACAAAAACTTGCATTTGGTGAATTCCGTTAACACAAATATCGAATTCTTCTAAATATTTCCCATCCGTCATGATGCATACCAGTTGCTGTTATTTATGCAAATGTTGTGCTGATGTGAATATGCATTCCAATAAACCTGTATTGAAGACATTATCTGGAAGATCCTTTTGGGGGCGATCAAAGACCATATTTGATTTGAAAGCCACTATCACAACTATTACAGCAAGGTTTGGGTTTGGACTTCATATTCAATTTCGTTTCGAACATTAAAAAATCCATTTATAATAAGAAAGGGAAAGTCTGTTTATCCTGAGTCAAGGTCCATGCTGGTGTCCCAGACAATGAACTTGCTGATACGTATGCAAACACTGCTACATTTGCTTGGTAAAAAATTAATATCCCTTCACCCCACTCTTTCTAAAATATAAAATTAAAGAATTTATATTAAGCAGCTGGCAAAATTATTGCATGAAGTCTGAAACAGGAACGCAAATAAAGGGTTTTTTTGGATATGTTTGACCCTAACTTAATTATTGCTAACAAATTAGTAACTTTGTTTTCAACAGGTCATGTCCCATTTGCTTCATATTTGTACCGTTTCAAATTAGCCAGTACAAAAAATAACAAATGAGGTTTTCAGGGAGATGCAGACTATGTTTCTGACTGTACTTTAACAAAAAAAAAATCATTTAAATAGACGCACTGACTGAAGAAAACACCACCTGGTTAAAAATTTTATTTGATAAAAAAACATGGACATGTGAAACTGAAAGAGATTTTTAGTATTTCCAGTTACTTTTGTAGTAAGATTTCTGACTGATGAAACGTTGTCAAAAAATAATCATTGTTTCTTTATCTTTTGCTTTTTTTCTATTTCTTCTTTTCATATAAAATTTCAATTTTTTTTCTATCGAATTGTCACAACTGCTGTATTTTGTTTAATAGCCTAAATATTTGTCAAAATTTGTATTTGTCTTTTGTTTCCTTTTTAACTATTCGATTTGTTTCATGATCTTTTTTTTACTTAATTTGTCTTCTGTTTGGTTGTTCATATGGTTTGATTGGCATACAGTGTAAATCAGTTTTGATGTGAAGTTATGTAATTTGATGTTAATTGTCCTGTTTAGCTATTATTTTATACTCCTCAACATCTGGATACGTGCCTACACAATCTGTTTAGGCTTAGACAGCTTGAGCAAAAAAATTTTTAAAAAGTTTTGGATCACCCCTTTGCGCGTTAGATATCAGATATGAGTGTTTTTGTTGTTGTTTTGTGAGTGTGTTTTAATTACACTGTTTTGTGTCCTGGTTCTTGGTCCCAGCGTAGAGCGATTGGCAGTACTCATCGGCGTTTTCTAGTTATAAAAATATTAGATTCGTTTTGTAAACAAGTTCCCTCCGCCTTACGTTCAGAGCCGTTTATCAAATACGGAAAGCTGGTATCTGCCCAACGACATCCGAAGCTTCGCGAAATTCTTTTTGCATTACAATCAAGATAATTTAATGTGGTTTCTTTCATTTCATCGACAAGAGCAGTGTACACAAAATTATTCAAATCAAAATCAAGTATAGCTTTAGTTTTAAAACTTTATTATTAGGAATTTTTTCAAGCTGTGAAATTGACATGCAGATCAAATTGATCCAGTTGGTCTGGCATTTAGCTGACCGATTCATCAAGCCTGGTAAACTTCGTATTAATGTATTTACATTGTGTAAAAAATGTAAGAATTCGTGATTTTTTGTTGCTGTCTTTTAAACTGAAGTATTTTTTTATTTATTTTTCTTTTCGAGAGACTGAAACTAATTCTTGTAAAGATTACCCACAATTTAATATTCTGTTTTTCCGGTGTTTCTTAAACGTTTATCTCATAAAACTTCTTATTTAAAAATTAAATGAAAATCAATCAAATCATTTGGTTTCGCATAATAAAGAGGATATTTTTGCGACTACAAACGCATGTTAGCTTTCCTGACAATAACGAAGGAAGTGAGTTTAAAGCTCGCGCTGATAAATAACTTATAATTCACGAATCAAAAATCAATAAAAAAATATGATCGATTAAACTAACTTCTTTCCCAAAATTCTAGAAGAATTTTTCAAAAATAGATTTAAAAATTTAAAATAAATTTTAGGAACGTTCCTGAAATATTACTCAACCTAATATTTTGCATCGTATAGCTAATTATTTGAATTGAAGACAACCACCAATATTTTTATATCCAACTGCAACTGCCAGAACACTCCTCGCAACTCCTAAATAAACGAAAACTATATACTAGATAAGAGAAAGAAATGAAAATAATAAATGCGACTCCACTGATATTTTCAGTTTAAGAAAAAATAAAATTCTGCCATTCAAACCCCGCTAAACTAGTTGCTCAATGCATGATTCTGCACATATATATCTCTTCATTTTGATATTTTGATCTTATCGGGCAATTACTTCTGAAACTTTCATCTGGTTGAATTTTATATTTTAAAATTTTAAGCATTTTCTACTCAGTAATGCTAGTTCCATCATCCAAATTGTTTTCCTTGATTGCAAAATATTTTTTCACATCCCTTTCCTGTCAACCTCGATATCAAGTACACAAATAAGAAAGTTTGATATTTTTTAATAGGAGAAGGTTCAAAGAGACTGTGAAGGAAATCGGAAATTTGAATTGTTTGTAATCGCACAATATTTAGATTATAATTTGAAAAGGCAATGAAATTTTGAATTTCCGACAAAATTACATTTAAGCCTGGATAGGATTTGAGATTAGTCATGCAAAACAATACCCAAAAGGAATTAAGCAAAAGAGATTTTGACTTTTCTTTTCACGCATCGGGATCAGATTTCAAAGCATTGATAAGTATCCCTTAAAACCTTAAATGTAAAGCCATTTTATCATCATTAAAATTTGCAAATAGTTTTAGATATTTATTTAATTTCTCACAAGCGATGTATTTAAAGAGAAAGTGCTGCTGCCATCTAACATTTTGATCTCAATAGTTGGATGTATCTAAAAATTTTAGACTTCCTTGAGTGCAAATTTTGATGTAATGTCGTTGGCCGGTCCCGTCTTTGGGCACCATAAATCACTGAATTTACAGTCGTGTAACGAAGTTTGAGATTAATTTTTAATTTTCTGTTAACTTTCCATCGTTGAAGGCATTAACTCAGGAAGGCAACAAGCTAGAAAAATAACTGGCATGGAAATTGCATCAAAGTGCGGTCCCAATCGGCTAAAGGTTCATACGTATGCTTGGATTTTCTTCACTCAGTAAACGGAGCTTAACAGTAAATTTTAACATATCGAGCACGTACACGATAAAATCATGTGGAGAACACGCTCCTTGTTTTTCTGTTCTTCCGGCCTTGAAGCAAATGCATCTATTTTATTTACTTATTTGTTTCACCTCAGCAAGCATCAGTGGCGCACGTGAAAGCATAGAACAAAAGGTTGCCGGAGATAAAACTGAGAATATATCATAAATGCATGACCTTCTTATATTTATAGTGGTAGTTAATAGAAAGTTTGCACTTCTTATCAATTGCTGGATTATTTTTTTAAATATATCTAAAAATATTTAAAAACTTTTTCAATGCCGTGTTGAAATTTCTCACTCCGTTAATGAACGAAATTGTGACACAAAAAGATAAAATATGATATAATGTAAAGAATATTCTTAATCCTAGTAATTCAATTATCGTATTTCAATTAGATTACTGCAATACTCTAAATTCCCAATGGGTACTGAAAATATTTTTCCAGTATCTGAAAGACATTTTGTAGTGTGCATGCTGCTTAGAAATGATTTGCTCATTGAGAACACGAAAACGTGCGAATGTTTTGAAATTCTACACAGCTACATACCAGAAGTGGAGTTACCCCCGCCCTGCCGAGGAATCCGGAGAAATCCGAATGATAGCTTTGTCAATATAAATCGAAATTGGGAGTGGAATCCCATTATCACCACCGGCGTCGGCGCAACCTCTCTCACAGGTGATATGTTCCGTTATCGAAGTGTAGTTAGCTCAACCTCAAATCATTTACTGTACCCACATTTATTAGTTTCGAAGATAATTGGTCTCAAATTTGAAGAATTCGTAAAAATTCTTAGTTTATAGTACAGTCAACGAAGGATTTGAGAAAACATTAAATCGTATAGTTTTGAAAACTAGTACATTTGTTCGAAAAAGGCTTCTTTTGAGCATACTAAAAGTTTCTGGTCCTGGGGGGGGGACAGCTCGCGCTACCATCTAGAATTCCATCCCCCTTTTTTAGTTTTTCTTGCATATATCGAAACTATACAGTTTCCAAATTACAATTGATTTAGAAAATTAAAGAGTGTCGAAGCCGATACCTTACCACTTGACTGCTGCAGCCTCTAAATATGCCCGAAGTTAACAGATTCAAGACTGTATGTATGGTGAAATACAAATTGCGAAATTTCTATGAGAAGAAGCTGAGAAGAAATGATTTTGATAGCTTATGTGCCAAGATTAGAAAAGACACCTTGCATATATGTAGCATTTAAAATACTCCTAGAATAAAGCTATTTATAATATGAAAAATTTCGTTTTTCTTTTCTTATGTAGAGGAAATTCACTGCTGCAAAAATGTAACAGTTTTCGAAGCAGCATCAAAAACCTTTTATAGCGTTAACTTCAAAGTAACCTCCTTTCATAAAGAAGATGCTTTAGCTTCTTCATGTGGAGATTAAGCAAATACGATAAAAAAAAAATTCACACAACTCTGTGTTTCATTTATATAACCTTCGACAATCACGTAACAGAGGCTTATATACAATTTCAATGGTAATAAATTGCGGGCTGAGTGGTGAAAAATGAGATTTATATACATATTAGTTTCATGCGAGGGTAAGTCAGTAAGTTGTTACAAAAGCCAATTTAAAAGAGGAAATCAAGATATTTACTCAAAAAGCTTTTTTATTCCTCTATCGCCATTTTGATTGATTCTATTATCCCATCTTTTTGTCAGTTTTCCGATAATCGCTGTTTTGGACTGATGTCTGAGTCACTTTTGTATTTCTCGTTCAGCGTCTGCATCAGTCGCGAAACGCTTGCAATTTAAAGGAACAAAATAGATAACAGAACTTGTTGCTAACTCTGGGCTGTAAGGTGGATATTTAGGAAGTTGTTTTCATTCCAATTTTCAATTTTTAATTCCCTCCGAGATTAATTGAACTGCATCAGATAGATCTGGACGTTTTCTTCGAATTGCATCCTAAAGATTCAATACTATGTTACAGTATACTGCTTGACGTTACCACCAATTCTCAATGTAAAAATAAAGTATTTTCTTATGAATATCCTTTACCGGTATTTATTTACTTATTTTTACCCACACCGACTCACTAACCCTTAGGAAATGGAGCCTTAATCCTTTACCAGTAGTCCTTTCGCCCACACGAAACGCACAACACTTCTCTGCACTGCTAGCGTACACTCTTCGAGCACAGTCACTATTTTCAAATGCAGCTGCGCTTGGGTGCAACTATTATTTCATAAATTCCAAATGAATATCATATATTTCAATTTTGCTGCCACTTATTGATATATTTGAAAACAATTTACTACTCATTTCTGATCAATTTTTATATCAATTTGAAACCTACCTATTGACTTGCACTCGTAAATTTATATCAATTTCGTATAATTTTTGCATTTCCCAAAGGATAATTAAAGTGCTATTCGAAAATGTAATATACGATAATATTTCTTTAATAATCTTACAATTATAAAACTCAATAAAATTTTGATATTCGAGAATAAATTCTGAAATTCTGATACCAATTTATGTATTTATGATTTGAAATTAGAGATAATATTTTATTTCAGATAAACGCTACAAATATCATCTTACAGTTTTTCCTGTAGAGATAATATTTCTACAAAGGTCATATAGAGACAATTTCTTTAAATTCTTCAGAGGAATCGAATATATTTTTTAAAGAAAATTAAAATAAACATAAACCTGCTCTTTCCCTTTTCCAATCACCTAAGACCAACAATGCGTGAATGAAATTTAATTTTAGAAAATTTAGACACACTAAGAAATTGTTTCTTTTAAAAGTACATGTGTTGAAAGAATAAAATGTAGTTTAGCGGTTATTTAAGAAATTTTTAAAATACAAAATACAATTCAATAATATTTAAAAGTTAATATCTGATTTCCTAATATTTGAATTATATATTAGCGATATTGCAGTAATTTATGATTACTGCATAAAATTCCTGTAAGATTAAATATTCTTCTTCCAGCATTTTGAGTAATAAACTGCAGGAAATGTCTCTTCCAAATTTTGGAATTACTTTTCAACCAGGGAAATGGACTGATCATGGTCTCACCGAAACTTTGTCGTTCTCTCGCACCAGGCTGATTGCATTAAGCCGGTCATTCCCAACCACTACCCGCCCAGCAAAAAGTGTGGCGGCATTCATCGTCACTCCGGTTTTAGTCCTTCCATTCAAGCAGATAATCCAAAGAATGCAAGTCCTTCCACTACTCTTCAATCCGATACCCGACCCCACCTTCTTCTATTTCCTCGGTATGCCATGAAACCAAGTACCCCTTCCTTACTCACATATGCACATACTCCACCGCATTTATGGCCCGGCATCATAGTATGAAACCTCTCATTGATACAGATGATGGAGATTATTACCTTTCTCATTGGTTGGCTCTTCTAGCGTCATTTGTAATGCACCTCACAACATGTTTGTTGTTTTTCCTGACGGATTTAATGTCAACATTTATTACTATAATTTTGTATTCTCTTCAACATTAGTTTGATGGAGATGAATAGGTGCACAAAATTTTACTTCTATTCAACTGAAACTTTGCTATAAAACTTTTGAATATCTTTGGATTAAAATAAATTATCCCTATGATTCCTAAGGACATTGAAATAAATGGACCTCAAAATAGGTGAACTTCCGAGCTTCTCTATGAAAGATAAGCGCAATTCACTTTCCCCCTCAAAACCCACAATGACAGCTGGCATTGACCGAATTGTAAGAAAACTCCCCTCTTCCCCAAACACATCAGGACGATCCACTCTAACGAAGAAAGCACGCGCCGCTGGTATGAAATCAATCACACTTAACGAAAGGGGGTGGAAATACAGAGTGCGTTTTAGTCAAGATCAGATATTTGTCTTCTAAATAGAATGAAAAAGAATGGACAAAATAAAACTTGAATGCTCTAAACCGGGTTTCGAAAATATTTGAATAAGAATAACACACATATCAGACGTGAATCACATCACAGAGGACATAGGAATCGCCGACAATGAGGAGGCTAAAAGTTCTCAATGGTCTCTATCAATGTAAAGCTAATTAATATGTAGCCGGGCAATCCAAATGGAGTGATGGATATTGAGACAGGTTGGACATTTGACCTTCCACTCCACATTATGGATTTCTTATCTGTTTCTCACATTGAAGATTGTTTTTGGCGTGGAGCGGTCGTGTATAATCTTTCTGAAATATTTTTTGATTGGAGATTTCTCTAGTCTTATGTCCAATGTGTAACAGTCTGCACCACGCAACAGTTGAGACACCGAATTTCAGCTCAAATGTTTGAAATTTCACCAAGCGTTGTGGGAATGAGGGAGAATCTGCCTGCATTATAATGTAGCAATAGTTTTATATTGAGAGAGTAGATCAAAATTTTTTGAGATAGTTAACGCGCCGTTACGACACCCACTAAATCTGCACCATCCAGCGCGAGTTTCCAAATGGCTACGTGGAGCAAATAGCACGTCTGGAACGTCTCTAGACCAACGGAAGCAAATCAATTGTAACAGTGTAAAGAATTATACGGTTGCAGTATCGAAATTGTCAGCCTCCAAGGAATAACTTTTTCAAGCTTTGGTTTGAGAAATTAAAGGAAGTAGGAAGCGTGCATCACTGCGGTAAACTTTTACTCCTCAATTTCTCATACCAACGATTGATGGAGATCTACTCGTAGGCCGAAAATTTCGATGCTCTAACCGAATAATTATTTGAACTGTTACAATTGATTTGCTGCTGTAGTAACAGAGACGTGCCTTCTGCTGCACGATAACCATTGTGTGGCTAATGACTGAAACTCTGCTTATACTTGATTATGTAGAGATTTTAATGCATTCTTAAATGCGATATATTTCTTAAATTTAGAGACTTCAAATCAACTGACCTGTTTATTGATAAAAGTTGATCATAGCAATTACCTTTATCAATATCTTTTTGGAGACGCCGCTGTTAAAATAACAAATCACCTGTGCATAGTCTTTGTTTTGTGACATTGCTTCTAAACAGCATGTGGCAGTCAATGGGAAGTCTGTCTTCCTGTCCGGCCATTTGGATTGGACAGTAAATTGAAAATTAAATAGAAGGATTTCGCTTTGGCTAGAATGGTTGAAAAACAGTGTAATGTTAGAAAAAACGGAATTATTAGAACTGCCACTAACTTAAAAAGGACCATTGAAACGTCGACCATTTTCAAACATGATCTTCAAAACATACCATTTCAATGTGGAACCATTGAATCGACCAATGTCTTGAAATTAAATTAAAAAGTAAGAAAACGTAAGCATACGTTCTTTTCAATGACGTCCGGAATCATCCACGCCATATTCGTTGAAAATCGAGTTGCACGTTTAGTCGTGAACAGACAAAGAGACGAATTGCCGAACGATCGAGCTACGACAGGAACTCGCAACGTTCGGTCAATTAATGCGAAGCTACACACACACTGTTTTTCCTTTTCAACCACCTGAAGCTGGCAAGCAACAAAGGTGTTCCCTGAAAACTTTGAACTGATTTAAAGCCAATGCAAAATCTTGAGAAATAACATTTTTATGGCATAATAAAGTGAGTATTTCAATGGTGCTAAAATAAGATTTTTCTTTTTTGTAGGCTATGACTTTACCAAATTTTATTTGATGAATTTATAAAATAGTGGCCAATGTAAACATTTTGAAGCACAATTAAGGCGTTAATTGGAAAGATAAAATGCAGTTGTCGGAAAAGTCTTAAAGATTGTTTAAATTCTGTCTAATTTCAAATTATTGCAATAAAGCAAAATCTTTATAAGTACAGTAATTCATACTTCATTAACTGTTGAAATATGCTGCCTTATTTTTCTCTATAGTCAGCTCCTAATGTTTCATGGCGATTGAAACATTAAAGATAAATTTTGCATTTTTTTACAGTTGTATTTAAATAATTAGAATTTAAATTGAAATGCAATTGCTTTATTGAAGAAAGACGGCAAATTTACGTCCTCCAGTTAGCTTGAATTTGTAATTTTCTTTTTTTTAATCTCTTTCTATGCATCTAAAAATTTATATAACTGCTAATGAAACCAGAAGATATTTTTCTTGTACATGATATATTTCATCTAAAATTGTTTTATGAAACGATTAAATATATCAGGAGTTCACAGGTTTTCAAAATGTCTCTTATAGACACTATCTATTATTTTTGGACAATGATGACTGATCAAGCATAAAACACTTTATATTTCCCAATAGAACCATGCCGCAAACTTTCATTATTTCGAAACTACAGGACTCTTTATAAAATCTGGTAAATTCGGAAAATGTCAACATGGGTCTGAAATCATTCGTGGTTAAGAAAAAAATTAATCCAAATGGGTGGTGCATTGGAGGAGGAATACATAAATAAGCAAAAAACTGTAAACTACCTTCTCAGCACAGCACAATCTTTTTCCTATCTTTATTCTCGAATACATGATTGCTATTCAAGTTAATAAAAGTAATAAACGTCTGGAGAGCGGTGGCGTAAAGGGTTGAAGTACTTCTCAAACTGAACATATATATTTTTCATTTTCGATATTTTATTATTTCATGATTCCATTACCTAGAGAAAATAATTTTGCAATTTTAATATATAAATATTTTGGTGTAAAATGATATCTTGCTTTATGTGCACCATGGGATTTTATACACAACTTCAAAAAAATATGCGACATATCTCCCGGAATTACCCTATAACATTACTATAGGCATCTTTTTCATTACTTACCTGAAGTGAGTAAAAAGTTAATTTAGAAAAAGAATTAAGCAAAATTTCGATCTTGTTTTCCCTGATAAGCTCTGAATTGTTTCAAAAAAATAACTTCAAATGTTTCTAAAAAGTTGCATGCCCGAACACCCTTTGGACACAGCGAAAGGGGACTTCCCCGATTTGCCCGAACGCCGCTCTGACAAGTCATTTTTCTATGCGAATCCATTGATTTCACCCGTCTTTTTCATCTTCTTCACTTTGCTATGTTTCTAGTAAATGGCTCTAGCAGTCTAATTAATTTTGGATAGAATAACAAGTGTAGACCAATTTTTAGTTCAGATTAGGTTAGGTAAATCAATTGTTAGTTTTTTTTTGCCTCAGCACTCAAAAACTAATAAAATCAATATTTGTAACTGTTTTGACTGCTGATTTGTTTTTATAAAACCAATTTGAATGAAGAATTCCTTATAAAAAACGTGCTTACTTTTTGGCACGATATGGCAGAGAAAGGAATCTGTTAAGTGTCTAATTATAACAGTTCAGTTGCCATGTAGTCTTTTTTCTAAATACGATGTACAACAAAGCTTTTCGTTGATATAATGAAATTCAAACTGTTTTCATTGCTGATACAAATATTCAATCGCGTTTATCTTCCATTCTTAAAAACTTAGTCATGAAAAGACAAATTTTTGAACTTTTGTTAATTGAACAGATTCCATTACAAAACAATTTTTCATCAATATTTGATTTATTTATCTAAATGTAGGTTATCATATTGTTCTCTAGGCTGCATTTTTCAATTTTTGACTCAAGGACTTGGTTAAGTGGAATTAGTTTCAAAGAAAAAATATCTGCGGATAAAATGTTATTTACTGTTTAAAAATAAATAATGAGTTATCATGAATTTCTTCTTTCATCTTAATAATTTAAAAAATATTTTTTAAATATAATTATAGAGATTATTTCTCATTGCAGAACTTGTATTCAAGAGGTTTCTTTATTTCTAGAAATATTTAACAGTTTGTTTTTAATCCTGTATTAAAAACTGATGTAGAGAGAAACTATTTATTATCTAATTCTATCGATTATTGGATAATGGGATTAGCAGGTATTCTATCTTCTGATAAAACGTTATTTATTAGGTAGTGTACATTCTGTTCAATTTATTTTCTTCGATAGGAGTAAGAGAAGAGACCTCGAAGGAAATATTCATGCATTTTTAAATTTAAATCACATGCAAACAATAAGTAGTGGAAAGGGAGTAAGAATACAGTTATTTGAAATATGCTCGACAATTATAAAGGTTTAGAAAAAAGAGCAAAATCAAATAAAATATTAAATTTATTGACATCAGTTTTAGAAATAAATAGTTAAAATTCAAGTTCTCAAACAGATTGTTTATGTTGTTGCGAGTTCAAAATTTTGCTATCACCTTGCTGTCCGAATTTGAACCCATGACCTTTCGGCTATCAGTCAAACGCTTTACGATCACGCGCTCAGCCTTGTCATTCAGAGGCTCGTTCTTTCTAAATACATTCTTTAGCCCCTCACTGTTTGTTAAGAATTTTATCGAAGGCTAATCTGTATTTTTTCAATGTAGATTTGCATTTATTAAATGGAATTATAGCAGATTTAAACTATTGACTATGGATTTTACGTCAATTGCAAAGAGAAGTCAACCGCAGAACAGCAGCATCTTAGAGTACCGCGTGCGCAAGAGACCAATAAATAGCTCACTGCACACACAACACAAATATTCTCACATTGTCAAACCGTCTTCCATCTTGGCTATATATCTCCGTTGCTTGGCGATTTAATATCAGTAGTCGCTGTAACGTGCAGATACCAAATTTCCTAATACATCTTTCGGGTCTTCGGAGGTAATCAGGATCAGAAATTTGGTTTGTATTGATAATTTGCCATGAAGTTTAATTTTATGACTGAAAAAATCAGTAAATATATTCTTTACCAAATTCAATCAAATGATTTAGAAAGCTCTTAGAAGCTAATTAAATGTGAAACTGAAATGTGGCATGTCTTGGATGAGGTACTGAAAATTCTCACAAATAGCATTAATATTTCTTTTAATTATCTCATGAGCGAAAAACGAATGTATCAAGTTCTAAACGAACATTTTAAAATTCCTACAGAAGAATATTGAATTTGAAAAAACCTGCAAGTTATCCATAGTTACAGTTTACCTGCAAATAACATTTCATCCGTAGGTATAGTGTACCTGCAAATAACGTTTTATTCGTAGGTTCAGTTCCTTCAAATAGTCCCTTCCTTCAATTATTATAATAGTTCAAAAAAGTAACGATATTAACAATAAATTATGTTTTTCGACAGTAATAACGAAAGATAAATCAATTTCTTTTAAAATTAGTTTTTTTTACAAAGTCACATTATTCGGGAATATAATCTATCAAATTTTGGGAAAACAAAATTTAAACAGAATAATTCATATTTTGAAATGATAAGCAATCTGAAATGTTACCGCAATAGTACAGAAATAAAATGAAATTTCATTATTTCATATACAAATGCAAAAATAATATCTTAAAATATTACAAATTGGTAAATGACATTGGATGAAAGTGTTAAAAAACAATTTAAACTTACCATTCTCATCTCGAGAAATCCTGAATAAGTGATATTTTCAGAGGTAATTGATGTATTATTAACGTATTTGCCATAATTCTACAACATAATAAATAATAAAGTATCTGAAATGCACACCACACAAAATTAAAATTTCCATTTATCGATACCAAAAATCCAACATGGCGTCATTTAGGTTAGATTTCGTTGGAAATAGGAGGATTCGAAGTAGTTAATTCCAATTTGCATGAATGAGGGCGTTGCTATCTTTCATCACACGTATGCATATATCCTCTGTATGTCCTCCTCCATACTTAGTTCTTATGAGTCGTCTTATGAATGATACATTTTTGGTAAATAAGGAGATATTGCTAAACGTATTGTACCATTGACGCTTTCATATCTCATCCGTAACAAATGGTAATAGCACTAATCTTCATTTTACCAGCCCAGAAATAAAACTCCAGGCTTTATATTAAAGAAAAGCTTTAATTATGATGATAGGATTGTGTTATTCAAATTTTAAAAATTTATATAGAACATTTTTCAATATTAAAAGTGGTAATACTTCTTTTACAAATTTTCAAATCTTAATTTATGTTAACTATGCAAAAGATGATATCTCATTTTGACATGAACCTTATTTTTATTCCAATTTGTACAGCTACCTAAATATTTTTATCTACTTAAATATTTAATTCTTTTCCAAATATAAATACAAAGTGTACAAGCTATCCGTATTCATTTCAAGAAAACAAATTATAACTATATTTTTAAGTGGTGCACTTCATGCACATTGGTTTTTTTATTGACATAGAAAAAAGTATTTATTACAAAAATTTCCCTTGAAGCGGCACTATAAGAAGCAACTTCCCAAAAGAAATGTAAATTACGCTGTCAGAAATAAACCTGCAAGACCCAACAATTCAATCTACGATTACTTTAGTTGCATTCCAAGCAGATTCTCCGGATCCGGTTCTTGCTCGAGGCTCTGAACTACAGTCTTAGGCGCTCCGTCTCCACTATATCCTTGCATACTTTATGCGCTGTCCATTTCTTTTCCTTGTCATCCCAAAGTCTCATACTGAAAAAAGAATTATTTGCCATGTGAACAGAACCGGTTATTATAACCGGCCTTTTCCTCTCAATGTATTCACACCAAATAAAACAAAATTAATGTGCATTATTACTACATCTTGATGACATATTGCAGTAGGACAATAAATGAGCAAAATTAACATGTGCTATCGCAACTATATCAATAAACGAGTATAATAAACATGTGTTATTCCAACAAACATACATCTTGCTTTATTATTAGTAGGGATGACAATTTAAGAATAATAATTACAAAATTCACATGTAACGCAGTTGTCTTCCTCCACGCCACAGCAGCTTTCGTGAGCACAGCTAAGACAGTATTTACATTAGATTAACCATTCTTCTTTATTTAAATAAGAAAATTCATCATTAAAATATAAACAATTTCGTCTGAAGTGTTTTTATCGTCTTAATCGGAGGAATCATCATTACTGGCTGTCCCAGTCTTCTGCCACTTGGAGTACCCAATTTTACACTGAGTGCAAAGATTATAAAAAATTATTTAGAACAGCTCAATTTATCGGAGTAATTCCTTATTGTTTGATACGGTATAAATCGTTAGTAAACGTATAATAAGCTGGGCTAAAATGGTTTTTAAAAGTGTAATAATTTTTAAGTAAGGGTAGTTTCAAATCAAACGATCATTAGAGAGTTGACGTCTTGAAACAAATAAACCTTCACGGAAGCAGTGAATTCAACAGCTGTAACATGTTACTAAGATTGTTCCCTCTTCTTGATCAGTAGAGTGTAATTCAGTATCTGACAGCTAGAAATTATAACTAATATTGTCAAAATCAAGGATACTCGGTTTCACCCTTTCTCCCCTATGCTTTTTCTTCGGAATGGAAAGCTCGAATATACCGCTTAAGTTAAATTTTCATAAAATGAAAGCGAGTGGTGATTTATTCAGTCCATTCATCACTGAATATTAGAAATGACGAATGAAATATTAAAATCTTATAAAGGAATGCAAAAAAGTGCAAATGGAAGCACAGTAATCTGCCTTCGAATTTTACTCTACTCCCTAATTCAAATTTCACCCCTTCGAATGGAAATTGATCACCTCGGGCAAGGATGGGATAGCCACTGGAACTCTGATTTTCATTACCTTCGGGATAAGAAACTTAGACTTCACAGAAGAGCGACAGCACAAGCACCCTTCAGTCTCTCGTTTATAGTATATTTCGTACAAGAATTCTGTTTTATTCTTCAAAGTATTGCGAAGGAAACCGAGTATACTTTTGGGGCGCCTTTTTTTCTACGGATTAAATCCAAGATTTGCATAACATTTGGCCACAAGAGCACACACAAAATTTACTCATCTATCTTTTATGAGTTACTAGATGATATACCCGGCGTTCCGCGAGATGAAAATGTTTTGAAATCTCTGAACCTGTAACAACTTAAACTTAATTAAACAGTGTTTCGCAGCTTTCGTTGGTTTTCTTTCATCCTTTCCTGTTCTTCTTCTCCCTCGGGCAGCACTTAAAATATTTTCTTACTTAGTCTCCGCACACTGAACCGATGGGCACGAAGATCTAGCGAGTTCTCCATTAAGCATTCCCCACCATTATTACCGCGACATTAGAAGCGTCTTCTTATCTTGGCTTTATTAGCATTACACGAAGTACCATTATCTTCTTTTGGGTGTCTGTAACCCGGATCAGTAAAACAACGGAAAGTGTTCCTTCTTTTTATTCTTAGGTCCTCTCCCTTCGTAACCAGACTTAATAATATTGAAAGAGTATACACACTCGTCAGGACCATTTAAAAATTTGTCAAAATTAAATGAAGCAGCGCTTAGGGATATTATAATAATTAACTAAAGCCATTGGATTTGCTGGGCAAACATATTTGAAGGTGTTCATGTTACAGAATAAAAGTTTAAATAAAAGTTCTGCCTTTCTGTTAGTATTCAAAGAAAGCCTATTTTTTATTATAACTTTACCAGTGGGAAAAGCACGGAAATGAAGAATTTTATATAACAAATAATCGGTTTGAATTTAATTACTATAATAGAAAGCATGGTTCTAAATTGTGTTTGAAATGAAATTCAAAACGTCTAATAAAATTGTGGGGAAGTAACATATGCCATTTAAATTCAGATCAGTAAAAAGAAACTTCTCTGCCCTTAAGATGGTTTATAAATCCTCTTCGTGCAATATATATTTCAGGCGTTATTGACAGAAAGCTGAGAGAAACGCTGAAAATCTGATTACTTTTTGTTATTTAATTAAATAATTTAAGAAGTAATAATTTTTGAAAACTGTAGAAAGCTTAGTTCATCTAAAAATGGAACCTAGAATGGAATAAGAAATTTCATGTCGATACTATTCATCATTTAGGAAGGTTTCTTCTGACAGATAGACCGGGCAAACTCCATTTTTTTCTCCATAGTTCCTGTCCCTTCGATAGGAACCGGACTGAGTAACCATGAAAGACTTATCACCCTCATAATAATCATTTAAAAATTTGTTAATATTAAACAAAACATCTCCTAGAGAGAGTAATTAACTAATATCATTGTTCTTACTGTGCAATCATATTAAAAGAGATATATGCTACGACAAGAAACCGGAAGTAAAAAGTCTGCCTTAGAAAAAAAATATGCAATTAAAACTAAAATTTCTTATATTAACCTTAACAGTGGCAAATGCACGTGAATGAAGGATTTGATGAAATTGTAAATTCGCTTCAATTTAATTTTATAAGAATAGAACAAATTGTTACAATCTGAGTTCAAAATAAATTCTGAATCATTGATTACAAGTAGAGAAAAATATAACGCTATGGAATTAGTATCATTAAAATCATTATTTCTTTCCTCTATAAGATGGTGTAAAATAATTTTTGTTCGAAAAATAGTGCAGAAGTTATTGGCGAAAATGTTTAAAAAGTTAGCATAAAATGTATTAAATTTCGTTATTTAATTAAATACTCCAGAATCCATTAATTCTTAAAGTTGAAAATAGATTAGTCGACATAGAAATGTACCTCAGAATTTCATGTGCAAATTTCAGACCGCTACCCTTCACCTTTTAGGAGCAGTTCTTGTGAACGGCAGACAAATGTATTATCTGTCTAATATTTTAGATCTCGTCTACATAGAAGCGAATAGACAGATTTATAGACGTTCAACCGACTGACGGAGTTGATTCAAAATCTGCAAACATCCACAACTCCGGTGATAAAATTATGTGCAAAATTTATTCACTCTTTCCAAGTCATTGCATACTAGTCATTTTCTATAGAACAAGTTTAGTACCAGAAATGCGTCAACTGCTGGCAGAAGGCTAGACTATGCGATATATTGGAATAAAGCGACCAGACCACCGAGACTTGGCAATTCCTTCATATTTGAATTTGTCTAACATTTCATAAGCCGATAACATTCAATTAAAGAGAGAGAAAAAATTGAAACAATATTACAAAGAAGAAAAATAGTCTAGAATTACCAAATGACCATTCGTAGACATGAAGAAGTATGCATTTACTTTGGAACTGCAAGCTCGAAGATTGCATAAAAATATCCAATATTTTCTATGATTTGAGTTCCGCGTTTGTAGTCAGGAAATATCGTTCATTCATGGCTTCAAATTACGAAACCTGTCGGCCGCCCCCATCGGACGGAGGTACGTACTATCGCTTAGAGCAGGATTCAATCCCCCATCAGTGTACCCTCG
>BGPR01026604.1:0-21395 GCA_013235015.1 Araneus ventricosus | reverse complement strand
GAATTTGAATACTTGGATACTGCGATGTCCTACCCACTAGATAGAATCAAAGATTGAAAGATATCACTGTCACTTAATTATTTTAAATTTCAAACCAAAAAATCTCTGTTTTGAATAAAAAAAGATTTCTTTATCTATTTAAAATCATGAATATATGTTACTGTGAAAGATCGAAATTTGGAGAATGTCGACTTTCACCGGTGAATGTCAACATTCGCATAGTCATGTCACCGGTGAATGTCAACATTCACATAATCATGTCACCGGTGAATGTCAACTTTCACCGGTGAAAGTTGACATTCTCCAATTTCGGTCTTTCACAGTAACATATACACACTCTGTCCCAAAAGTTTATAGAATCTAGTAAAATATATGTTTTAGCAAAACGGAAAGGCACACAAACACCAATTACAAATATGTTTATTCAAACCATATGCGACTTGCATTCAACGAAATATTTAGAAAAAATAACAATTTGTATTTCAATTATATAGCAAAATGGAAATAATAGGTGTCCCAAAAGTTTATAGAATATATTATATTTCAGCAAAAGGTGCTCAATAAAATGTTTTTAATAGTTTAAAGTCTTTCCATTTCTCAGTATGACATTGTATACACGTCTTTAGATCGGCATAATTAAGGTTTTTAATATCTCTGGTTCCAAGTTGTACCATACACTTTCAATGGCTGTCTTGAAGGCATTCACTGAATAAAATTGCCCTCCATTCTCATATACCTTCCGAGACATAATGCCCCACACATTTTCAATTTGGTTTAGATTAGGGCTCATAGGTGGCCACTCAAGAACAGTAACATTTTTCGAGTTTAAATAATTTATCGTGGCATTGGAGGTATGGATAGGAGCATCATCTTGCTGATATTACCAATTTCGTCTCCCTATGTTTCTATGTATTTAGGAGAGTTCTGTAGGCCATCTAAAAACGTCAAACCCACTTGACCGTTGAAACTGAAAGCCGCCCACACCACCACATATCCACCACCACTTTGCCTACTGAAAAAGCTCCTGGGCTCTTTTCGTAAATCATGCCAATATTTTATATTCCCGTCAGGTCCATTTTTTTCATCACTGAAAAGGACAGCCATCCATTTATCACCATATGACATATGATTACGAGCCCATTGTAATCTCTTACTAATGTGAAGCTTTAAGAGTGGCGATCGGCGAGCCATTTTTGCGTGGATCATATAACCAGATTCTATAATTCATCTATGAACAGTGGTCTTGGAGATATGCAACCAGGAAATCCCAGTAATTTCGCGAATCGACATTTTCTGACTTGAAAGCCATTCTTTGTATTTATCTATCACTGCGAATATCCGTCACACGTGGTCTTTCCGAACGAGGTTTTGACTCATATGGCGTCTTACGAGTTAATACACGATAAATCATGCTTTTAGAACGATTTAAAAGTTTCAATATTTCCTTAACAGTCTTGCAGAGCAATTTCAAATGCAGAATTTTACTCACTTCTTCATTAGAGAGCTGCTACGCTTCAGGCATCTTGAAACGCAGAACAAACGAACGCTTTCCTTTTCTTACATCGTATTTATTAGGCTCCAGATCGACGTCATGATTACCGATACCATATTTGCATAAAATTGCATTTGTCTATAAACTTTTGGGACAGGTTATTTCAGTTTATTCTACGATTTAAAAATTGGCATTAAATATACGGGGTAGAACTGCTGTTTTTTTTCAATTTAATAGACATAGCATATCTATACAGTAAGTTACATCGAAATATATCATATACAACAAAAAATATAGGCAAAATACAAGATTCTATAAACTTTTGGGACAGAGTGTATATATATATATAAAAGAAGCAAAAAAATAATAAAAAAATATTATATATAAATTATTAAAAATATTAAATTATATATATATATATATATATATATATATATCATGAAAGTCAAAAAATGTTAAAATAAAATGGAGAGACTGTAGTAAATCGGTAAAAGCGTATAGATGTTGCGTTTGTGTTATATTTTTCTATATTATTTTATATTCCCCTTTTATATATATATTCCACTTTCGGCTTTTTCTTACCGCAGATTTTTTTCTTGACATTTTGTTTTATGAATGTTTATTTTGTACATGTTGCTTTTACATTTCTGCTATGTTTGTTTCGTATTTGTTATATATATATATAATTCAAATTGGATAACGAAGACCAAAAATTAAAAGCAGAAATAAGTTATTTTACATTACATTTTTATCATCATTAAAGTTTTCTTGGGAGGGGGGCCTCAAAATAATTTTACGCCTGGGGCCTCATATCGTCAAAATCCGCCACTGACTAAATCGATGATTTTCTACAACTTTGTAATTGATTTTCTTTCCTGATATAATTCCGTTTTCGAGATAAGATTGCTAATTCCACAGTTCACTCCCAGGTGGCGCTGTAGGCAAAAAATTGGACTTTGAGGTTTTCATGAATTTTGCCGCCTGGAGACGAAAAACCACACATGTAGTATCATGTCTGTGCGTCTGCTTGTCCGCTCGTGTATATGCGAACATGACAATCTAAAAAAGTAACGAGCTAGTTCAAAGAAATCTGTCCGTGGTCAGAGGGCATATTTTGTCAATATGAGGAAATAGGCGTAAATTTGCTTTGAGGCCCCATCCCCCTACCCAATGACACAAATTCGCCGTCGGTTTCGCACTACGATGCATGTCGAATAGGTTTTGAGGCCCCCTAGATTCTCGAGGCACGAGGCGGGCGCCTCTAAAGTCAGTGCGAAAAACCGCCACTGTCCATGGTTCAAAAATATGATATCCCGCCTAAAAAGCCCTCATATTTTTTAAAAAGAGAATTTAACCCTTTACCTGTGTATCCCGAACTCAGTTCGTGCATCTAAATATGGCATTTTTACACTTATGATCTAAAATTAAGTCATTCATAGACTTTATCATTCGATATAAAAAATGACCAATAATCCATTAACATCTTAAACGCTCTATGGACTCTTAGTTGAATCAGAACGACAACACATTCCTAGAACAGAAGGGGGGTCATCTAAGTAGACGGTACAGAATACTACACTGTTAAGGGTAGGAAGAAATTGAAAAAAATATTTTAAAAAGACAAAACAACAATAATAGAAGCAATTTATCTGGTGCGCGCAAGTGCAGCATCATCCAGGGAAAAATTGCGACGAACAAAGATATAAATACAAATTAAGGAAAGTTTTGACTGTGAAAAATACAATAACGAAAACAACAAAACACTAATGAAAAAGAACGCGGAGGAAGAAGAATCTGATGGATGATGTCATCAGAGGCCTCCATCCATGCAGATTCAAAATTAGAATAGGTTTTCTGTCGAGGAAAAACAACTTTAAGGTCTAAATTTGAATTTTCCTCTGAGTCTTGAACCTATTCCGAAACAAATTAGAAAGAAAAGCATTTATCCACAAAGAAGAAATTTAAAAGTCTTTTAAACAAAGTCTGAAAAAAAGGGCTTAATATATCTTACCTGTCTTGTGGAATGAAAAAAACGATTCTCAAAAGTGAACTTTGTTTATAGGTGTGCGCACCTATCTCCATCTAGAAAGGGGTCCACTAACTGAAAACCTAATAATTTTTTTTGTTGTTTCTCATAAAGTTGTTTATAGTTTTTATTTTGTTCTTTTAGCATTTAAAAAAATCATTGTTTTCATGCATTTTATAATTTTTATTTTCATTTTTTATTTTTATAATCCTTTCGTTTTTTTTAATATTATTGTATTTTTACCTCTAACCTCTATCAAAAATAAAACTTCCCTTAATTTGTACTTATATCTTTACACTGTTAAGAAATTAGACTTAATTAATCGGCTGTCAAAAAAAAATTCCAATATGCGCGCGATAAAAATACTTATCACTCCTCTTTAATTCCGCAAGTACCTCAACCCAAAAACAAGCATCTTTTTTGCCCTGAATTTCTATCTTTAGAATGCTTTCTTATTACGATAATTGTCTCCAGATTCATCTAATCAATTTCACAAAATAGAAAAAATTGCTCTGTGAAAACCAATTATCATTGCAAACATTTTATTGCCGAAGATTTTAAAAGTATTTAAGCCAATTAGAACCTTTCAGATGATTGAGTAAATCATTATAACATTCACTTCAGTGATTAAGAAAGGTCATCAGTTTTTTTTTTCCCCGCAAATTCTACTGTTTTGTTGCCAGTCTGTGAATTAAATGATGAGATTAATGATAAACTTAACAATTTGTTTACCACTTAGATCAAGGATTGGGAAATTTCGGCTCTTTGGGTGTAAACAATTATGTTTGAAGTAAAAATAGAATGTTGCAGACTTCATTTATAAAATATTTAGCGGAATTTCGAAACACTTACGTAAGTTGTCGACATTATATTTTAGACTGGGTCATCAAACTGCACTGTTTTAATAGTGAAGCCCGCGGAAGTATTCTCTCTTTTACTTTCTTGTATATTTACAGTGTTTTGGCATATATGTGTTTAAAAAGTTAAATAACGCAAAAATAAACTGTTAATGCTGTATTCGGAAGTTGACTCTGATGTAATTTGACATTTACCAATTTGCTCTTTTAAGAATGGATCGCAGTTCCGTTTTCCTTAACGAATGATCAAAGATACAAGAAATTCAGTTAATTCATATAAGTTTTGGGAAAAAAATAACCGATATCGATAAACTAAGCCAGATACGAGAGATTCCATAATAATTTTCACTTTACATCCCAGAAATAGAATGTTCGTCTCGCAAAACCGTAAGCCAGTTTTCCAGTCGAGTTCGTAAACAGTTAGTCCAATTACATAACATTAAGAACACGAATATTTCCCTGCAAGGACAGATTACGCGCGGAGAAGCAGCATTTACAGACTTAATTACAATTAAGCCTATTATTATTTAGCATCAATAACCTTCGGCGACCAACTTGTTCGCCGGGAATGCTGATTGTGTTTAATTTCAATCGAATCTCTTATGCATAATTTGATATTCATGGTTCCATCAACAGAATAATTTTAAACTTCAAATTGTGATAGACATTATTTAACCTTTGCTTTTTAGTAGCCTTACAATTGTTCTGCTCATTGTTTGCATGAACGTCAATAATGGAGTCGACTGTCAACGCCATATAACATCTAATTGCATGCTGTTGGCACCCATTTCACTTTCGTATTCCTCATGCAAAATATGCATTTGATTTTAACATGAAATTAATCTTTATTAGCGCATGTTAGGTGTATTAAAACGTGCCGGTAAGAAATTAAAGATTAGCAACCATAATCTTTAAGCTTACCGGATATATTTCTTAACATACATAATATCTTAGAGGGCTTTATTTACAATTTTTTTTAAATGTTGAAATTTTAAAAAAAAGGAAAATTCATTACGATGTTACCTTAGCTTTCAACAATGGCAAAGAACACCTAAGTAAATATTTGTATAAACAATGAAAACTGTTTGAATTTCATTGCAGTAATGAAAAATATTTTTGAAAATTTATTAAAATTGGGGAGGGGAGGATGGAAATTGGACAACTAAAGTGGATTCAAAGAATATAAATTTTTTTGGATTTCAAAATGGTGTAATTTTTTGTGTGTGTGCAATGGAAATTTCGAGTTATTACCGAAAAACGCAAAAATTTTGTTTAATTTATAATTAAGATTCTAAATAAAGTTGTGAAAAAATCACTCTGAGATGCACATTTCTATCCTCCAAAGTATATACTAAATGAATCAGTCTACCCTGTGGAGTGCCAACAAAAGCACAGATACACATTCGCTCTTATCATTAATTGAGATTAGAGGTTTTAAATCACAAGCTTTCTGTCGCTTGGAAATCTTGCAATTTTCTTTTCATTGCTATTAATCAGAACTAAACGCTAATGGGCTTTCAACATTGCGATTTCTTGATAAATCGATATTTCTGAACATATCATATGATGTTGTTACAGTTAGAATCTTGGGTGTCTGCAAAAATATGACCAGCAAATAAAGAAATGTCATGCCTTCAAGCTTAGTGGCACATAGGAATGATCTGACATCATTTCAGACATAGTTAGTATTTACTTAGTACATTTATTACTTACATTTATTGGTGAAGGCTTTCCACCAAAAGGAGAGTCGGCGACAGCTCTCAGACTTCTGACAAAATTTGGTAACAAAAGAAAGGTTTCAAAGTTCTAATAGAATAAATTGTGTCATCCTGTACTATAATGGAATTTGCTAAGTGGAGGCTGTTCAACATTTCCAGCATTGCTCAGTAGTTTTGCTGCAAATCATGAGACTCGTGAAACATTTTTCAGAACAAAATATTTCTGCACTACAGTGGAATGCACATTATAAATTGGGACATGCTGACTATTGTAAGTTTTATCATAAAGCAATCATCACATGCGACTTGGCAAAATATGCTAGGATTAGAGTCGTCACCATCAATCATATGCATTTCCTAGTTGGTATACCCAAATAAGGTACACTGGTAACTGCACATTAAAGATGTTTTGGGAATGGTGGTGGTGGTTTAGTTGAAGGAGTTTACTGCCACAAGAGTCATGCTTGGCTATGCTGCACCAAGAATATGGTGCCTAAACAAACAGATGGTAGCATATAAAATTTTTTGACCGAGTGAAACACAATCTTGTTTTAAGTTGACCATTCATCTATAAATTTGTTTATGTAGTCATGAACAAACACTTAGTTCGAATTTGGCATGAATGTTCCTCAAAGCCATTAAAAACAACATATGTGTAAAGATTTGTTTTTCTTCTGTTTCCAGACAGTGGCCATTTTAATGGTTCCATTTCATGTTATGCTCAGTTTTTTTTCAACCACTTTAGCCAAATGGTTTAAGCTATAAAATTTGAAGTTGCTCCACAACGTTGTTCCAGTGTAACCATTTTTTTAGATATTTTGTTAGAATAATAATCAGGAATTTTTCTGCTGTTTCTGTGCATTAGTAAAGGGTACATAACTTTGTGTCCTCGGACACATTTTTCTTCTAATATGCCACCTTCCAATGTCGTTAGAGATTGATAAATGATTGCATTAAATTAGCTCAACACAAACAAGAGATTCGAACCATTAGTCCGAAATATCACAGCATGAAAACATTCAAGGCTTGACTTGTGTCTTGTCTTCATCGCATTGTGCACAATTATTTTTACATCACACTTTGAAATATGTTAAGAATTAGTTAGAAATAAACTGAAAAATGTAATATTAATTTTTGCTTAGTTGCACGAGATTTATTAAAACATTCATATTGATTATTCACTACCTAGTTATTTTGTTGCATATGGTTATATAAAGGGAAATGATAATGCATTTTCAACTAGATCAGTGTTTCTCAACTTTTTTGTGCCATGCACCACCTAAGCCTTTCTAAAATTTTCATGTCCCCTATGTAACATACACAATTTTTAATATTCAAAAATTGAATTGTTCACTGAAGAAACTTAAATGATAGATTTTGGGGAGAAATCACTAGGATATTGTTGAGAAACACAGTAAGTTAATTTTCAAAACATATAATGGAGAACTAAAATTCATGTACGAAATATTTTTTGTAATTTTACCAGTTTTTTTAAAAACATTGTGGGGATTGAAATTTTTTTTTTAGATATTTTTGAAAATTATTCAGCAAGTAGATCATAAAGGGAAATGTGCCATTTTAATCTGGCAATTTATATATACTAGTTAAATCACAGTAGATGGTTTCCTTTTAAACTCTAGACGAGTCCATTTTTGAATTGTCCTCCAATGGGGCATGTGCCCGTTGGGAAACACTGAACTAGATATTTCAAGTTACGTTTTTTACCCCAAATGCTGTGATCTTAAAATTTAATGTATAAAAATGGGCACTTTATATAAATTTGAATTTCATGATAAAATGTCTCAAGATCTAATAATTTCCACATTGATACATCACCATACAAATATTTAATAAGAAAGTAATTCTAAAGTTTAAATAGTAACTTTTGTTCAAAAAAGGACAAGATTCCTTCCACTTTTCCTCTAGATAGGCTTGTCGAACTTTATGTATGGATATTTAAAATGCGTTGAAAAGAGGTGTAATTAGTTTATTTAATTTTTTTTTTACTGTTCTGTTTCAAATTACTTTTAAATTAAATTTTTTTTTATATGCGACATATTGAAACCAACTCTCTTGAAGTTAACTAAATGTTTTGTCATTTCATTATTTGCATTTTCAGATAGCATAAAAATCTTTTCTATGCTGTAATATTTTCAGGCGTTATTAAGGGGAAAAAAATTCTTAATTTTTAATTAATTAAAACAAAATTGACTGCTGTGTTTTAGCAGACATTCCATATAATTACAGAAACTTAAAATACAAGTAAATAAAGGAAGATGATTAATTTACAATTTCCCTTCTAATGAGTTATATTTACATCTCCTTCAAAATATCAATATTAGACAATTGAGTGGTCAGTTAATCAAAATAAACCAATTAAAATAGTATTTGGAAGTACAGAAATTTTATTAATATGGCTGTATTTCTTATTTATAGCTTTTTGTTAACTTCTGTGGTATATTCCATGCAATGTCCCAAGTAAAAACTTAAAAGAATAATAAAATCTGTCAAATGAAACTTTCAAAGATTTCATAATGAATGGAAAAGTTTGCAGTGTGAAAAAGTAACAATTTATTTTAATAACACAAGTTTCACACCAAGATGTACAATTTATTTGAACTTCAAAATACATTTGTTCAGGGATAGTTAAAATTTGAATAATAAAATATATGGGGAAATAGTTTAGCATGGAACTCTGCACTCACTTTGGGGTAACTTCTGACAAAAGGGAAAAATCATTATACAACTTCTATCTTATATGCAACAAATTTGAGCTTGTATGTACAGTTTACTGTGCATTTGATAACTTCTTGTAACATTTAAATCATTCCATTTTCATATTATGGCATGACAATAGACTCAAATCATCAAAGAAACAATTGGCCACATGAATATCATTCCCGATAAGGCAATAAGTACATAATATTTTAAAAAATGGATATTTGGAAATGCGATTACAAATTTTTCAGCATACTGCTTTCAATTAAAGGGGAAAAAATCATGGAAAATACTTGTAGAAACAGATTTGGAACAATTTTTTGCAAGGTGAGCAAAAATGGCTAAAAGAAGTTCTCGGAGTTATCTAAAAAATATTCGCTTATTGCTGAATTATACAATGACTTTAAAAAAATGCTAAAAATATCACTATAATTTTTTTTCTTAATATATTCCCCTTCTTAATAGTTTACCCTTTTTACAAAATTAGAAGAGATGGATTCTGAAATCGGGGATTTTCCTTTTTCTTTCAGTAATCGAGTAATTGAATGATTTATTACACAAAAAACAAAAGAACAGAAATCAAAACACCTCACTTCTAAAAATTTGAAACAAACTAAGGCTGCAACAAATTTTATTTTATTACAAAAACAGCAACACAGATAAAATTTCGTATATATTGATCAAATAATAAACAAAAATATAATTTATAAAGAACGTCAAATGAATAAGCTTTGCTTAATCTAATAAGTAAAAAATATATTTTGAGTCTTCATATTGTTGTCTATCAGTACATTTGAGCAATGTATGAAAAATGCAGCCAGCACTAAGAACCCTAAGACTATTTTAAAATTTACATATGCATCCTAGCACTGACAAAACAACATCATTAAAATAAAAAAGAAAGAAATAGAAATGCCATTATAATCCCATACTTTTGAAAATCCAAAAAGTTCACCCCAACATGCACAGAACTGAAAAATAAGTAATAATAATAAAAATAACTGATAAATAACTCAATAGCTCTACTGATGGATATATTATTAATATATAAAAATAAACATATAATAATGAAATCTGACCAATTTACTCTAACATCTTCATCACTCAACAAAATAAAATATTAAAATCAGCAAACAACAAAAATCTAAAAGATACCATTCCTTGACAGACACAAAACCAAAAAGGGAGTTAGTTACTTTAAAAGCAAACACTGTAATGCAGAGGAATTTATCCTTCATTTTTTTCTGAAAGACTGAGTGAATACAAAACTCTTATTTTAATATATATAAATACATATATATTGGGTATGCTACATACATAACTTTAAGTGATATATCTTTCTATAAATGATTCTTTTTTTTTGGCATCCAAGCTCATAATCAATAATTTTCTTTATAGTAAACAAATGTCTTACTAATTTGCAATAAATATACACAAAAAATCATAATTAGGTAACATATTTCTCACAATAAATATATTTTTTAAAGAATAATATTTTTAAAAAAAATTAACAAAGGAATGTATATATATGTGAGTGTTTTACATCTTGAACAGAGAACAGGAATGTGCATTAAGTAAATTACAATTGGATATGAATTGTATCTTTTTTAACAAAAAAAACCTCTTTAACATCCTCTATTGATGGGAAAATAAATTTTCTTTTAGAGTAATAAATATTTCTCAAATTGCTAAATTTCACTTCAATATTCCATAAAGAGTGTCTGCTTTGAGATTGATATTGCTTAAATGTCATATTATTCATCACCTTTTTTTTTTAAAACATTTATTAAAATTTGAAAATAAACAAATTCGGTCCAAATGTTCAATCATGAAAACAAGAAATTTTCTTAACCCTTCCTTTGCACTTGAATGTGAAATCACTCAACAAATGTCAACATGTTCAAATGAAAAACAGTAAAATACCACAAAAACATGCTGATCATACATTATGGTACACAAAGTGATAAAATTGAAACTTTCATATGAACATTAATAAATATTTTTCACAACTATATGTTAACAAGTTTTAATGATGAATACACCACTGGAATACATATATAAAAGCATTTCCATTATATATTTTCACAATTTCCACATTTTAGAAAAATGCAACAAAAAATTTTTAAGATATATACAAGGAGGTTAAATATTCAACGTTTCTTCTAAAAAAACTATTACTACATCTCTGGCAGATTTAAAACGTGTAGCATTCGTTTTCATGTAAATTAAAAGAATAAAGTTGTAGCCTTACATTCCCCCCCCCCCCCAAAAAGTAATTAAATAATGCATAAAGCTTGAACAAAAATCCTTAATAATCCAATCCCTAAGGTCTAAAGAATAAACAAGCTTGATTTAATTCAAGGCTCCTTTAATTATGGGTTTAAACCCAAAAGGGTTTATGCACATGGATTTTAGGGTATCTTTGTCTATGTTAATCAGCAAGAATAATTCAGAAAATCATCTTGAATTGAAATATTTACTTGAAAATTATACAAATAAACATACCTAATAAAACTTATTTTTAATTTTATCCCCAATTTCATAACTTACTACTCGACACTAAGACGAAATTCTCCCCTGATACACAAAAAATGTTGAAGCAATTTTAATTGAAAGCTAAAACTAACAGAAATTCTTGATAAGTCATTTCATTTATCAGACTTTTGGGAGGCTAAAAATATATACACAGCACCTGAAAAAAAGAAAATGATCTGCAAATTCTTAAAATTGATATAAATATCTTTTAGTTTCAACATGCATGAAATTTTATAACAAGTTAAATAAAAATAAGATTTTTTTTTTTATATATTTATGTACCAAGATATGTGTGTGTATATATATATATTTATTTGACCTGAGCTTACATTAACCCAGATAATCAAGATTAATTATAAAAATAATTGCAAACCCTCAAATAATTTTATAAAATTAATATGATCATAAAAAAAATTATTTTTAGAATGCTATACACTTTAAATCTAAAAAAAAAAAAATCTTTAATTAAAGAATTCTTGCTGACCATCCTGTATGCAAAATTTGATAAATCAATATTATAGGACAGGCAAGATACAACATGTAATAATACAGAAAGTTCATCTTTTTTTCCCCACAAACAGTGCATAAAGTATTGTACTCGCTTAACATAGTAGGTACATGAATTTTATTTTCATTGAACATAAAATAACAAACTGTCTAGTACTTGAGATTGAATGCCATTCTTTACAACACTTAAAAAGCACACACTGCCTTATTTTTCATCCTATTTTATGAAACCTTAGAGCTAAAATTTAACAAAAAATTAAGGTAAAAGGGTATGCATATTTTATAGTAACTGTGTAACAGTAAACATTTCAATGACACAAATCAAATGTATAAACACTTTCTTTTTATCCCTACTCAAAAGTAGGCTGAGTATTAAAACTCTACTTTACAGTTAGCATTAAGCAAAAAAAATGAAGTGATCAAACCAGCCTAAATTGTTATGAAGATATGAAAAGTGAGTAAATATGTTTGGAAGAGAAATATTTAAAAAATAGCCTCTGCTGAGATATCTGATGTCCACTCGTTGTTAAGTTATATTACAAGAATAAAAATGTCATGAATATTAAGAGTAAAACTACAATAAAAATTACTTTGAAATAAAAGTAGACAAGTATATTAACTTTAGCTAAAGTTCCCATTGAAAACCACACAAAATTTTTACTTTGACTGTATGACCAGAGGTATGCATTAGATTTGTTAATAACAACAGCATTAAAAGGGACAGAATTGTTCCCACAAGTTCAGAAAATAGCTCAAAATGCAAGTGGTACCTTGTATCCCTCCTCCAGGGCAAGATATGCACTGCACCTAAGAACAGTCTTCATCGCAACTTATCCTTAAGGAAATCTTAACCCTATGTTAAGCACAACGATTATAAGCCTCATATTAATTGTGGTAATCTCTCAGATCACATGCTCTTGCTTTTTTATCATACAACTTAATCTTTAATTTTAATCATTAAATACCTGAAGATTTAATTGTTGAAAAAAATTTGCATTTCTACACCCAAAATTTATTTAAAATTGTTCTCATTGCATAAATTGTTCTTTGTAGCCCCCCCCATGAATTTAGGAGGGGGGGGGGACACTAGAATTAGTCGCTCCAATTGTAGACAATCATTCATAATTTCTAAAGAAAATTCCCTCATCACATCTAATCCATTTTGTCTTAAACAATTGTAACAGTATAAAATTTAAAAAATCTTACAACTTTCAGAAGTGATATGAAAAATCGAAATAGTGAATTCAGTCCTTGGGGATTGGTCGATCCTGAAAAGTCTAAAGGCAGAGGTCAATCCAGTATTTTTCTTTTTTTTTGGGGGGGGGGGGATTTTGTGAGAAAAAAAAATTTATCATGTAAAAACTTTGATTTTAGCAGTCATATTTCTATATTTCACATTTAATATCAAAAGTATTTCATTGAACCAAATCTATGCAGTAATTTGATACAATACTGAAAAGAAAATACTCGTATACATATTTTGTGCAATGCCTCGTTCAAAAACTTTTTTAAAAGAAATCAGATTAAAAAACTGATAGTAGTTTATTGTTAAAAGTATGTTGAAACATTGGAACTATCCGTTAACAAAACACTTAATTATACAGAAATGCATCTTCACTTTTAAAATTGATTTGATATAGAAAAATAAGGATACATATTTTCAAGAATCGTTGTTTGGCCGTGCAAAAATTTTAAAAAGGGATCATTTTTATAAAATAAAATTTTGTAAAAAGCCCATTTTTACAAATTTGAATTTTGTGAATTTGAGTTTTACGAACAGGCCATTTTTATGAATTTTTTGAAGGGGCCATTTTTATGAAGGGAAATTTTGTGATGGGGCGGAGAAACGGCTCCAATTTTCATCTGGATTGACCCATGAAGGGTATCTAAAAAGGAATGAAATGAAAGCCAACCATTTCAAGGATGAACATGAAATATATCCAAGCGATCCGAGAGACCAGCCTTGCCTAACAGAGGGTTAACAATCTTGAAGATGTAGCAGCATTGAACAGAAGAGAAATCATTAATCCCTAAATAAAAAACTTTAATGAAAGGAATTTCTGCAGAAAACTTTTATCATTTATTCATAACATTAAAATAATTCAGTCAAAACATAAAACATTTTACATCATCACAAAAGGAAGCATGTAAGGAAATGCAAATCTAGTCCAATTAATTAAATGTAAATTTTAAAGTATTTTTCGCAATTTCTGTATCACTCTTTCATTGGCCAAGTGTGGTCACAGTTCGATATAACCATGAGCATTGATATAATCTCTAACAAGTGTCAAGCAATAACAACTATATTAACTTCTCAGCAATCAGCAACCACTGCAATCTATAAACCAATCTAGCATCCAGAGACAGTACCATGGATGGGAGTCCTGCGTGTGTGTATATATACAGAATATATATATGTATATATATATACACTAATTATAGTTCACCACATTTTTAGATGGCAAGCTACTTATTGCAAACACATTAAGGGGACACACAGTGTAGATGAATGATGAAATATGTAGATCATACATGATTGCTTATGATCAGATATACAAATCACGATGAAAAATATCAGTCAACAGCTAACAGGCAAACCCACAATTATTACAAAACAAGTAAGCAAAGCACTGCTTCCCTGTAAGTAGCTCAGAATATGACCAAAGCAATCACATGGAAGAACATTAGAACTCTAAAAAGACCTACCAGCCAAATTTAAAACAGCAGTTTTACAAATATATTGCTGAAGTTCAGTAAAATGGGTATGTATGGAGACATTTACAAGTATTTGATGACTAAAAAATGATTGTAGGGTTTGAATCGATTCTTTACCATGCACAAGTGATAGATACTGTAAATTTAAGAAATGCACTTTTCTAAATATATATATAAGCTACTTAAAATAATAAAAAACCACTTTCTTTAGAGAATTTTAAAAAATAATTTAATAATTTTCTTTAAAAACTTGCTGAAATGCTCTGGTAATAGAAAAAAGTCTAAATTATAAACAATGGTACAGGAAAATTAGTTGAATGATCTAGCTTTAAGGTATTGAATTAAAATTCTTTATTTAAAATTGTCAAATATGACAGTGAGATCTTGAGTAATGCATATTTGAAACCAATTTTTACTATCTAAACACACAGCACATATTTAACAAAAATATTTTTCTTGCAAGGCCCAGAATGAGAGCGTATATTAGTGAAAGATTTGGTCATAACCATAAGCATCTTGAAAGCACCGTAAAATTACAATTCAGAAGATACTTCCTGTAATATGAAATAACAATTTTATTCAAGTTGCAGTTTAGAATTTCCCAGTATATTGAATTTCCAGTAATACTACAGAGCAAAATAAAAATAATATCATGCAACAACAAAATATAAATAAAAAGAAAGACAAGCTCTTTGTGCAAACAAATGGAAGACAATAACAAAAATAAATGGACACTATGATAATAACAGTACAAGTAAACTATCATGAAATATAAGTTGAATAATATCTCTGATCTAATAATTCATTACTTAAGTAAACTGAAATCTTTTATAACTAAAAGAATAAAATATAAGCTACATATACTTAAAAAAATAAAACTTGAAAAATAGGAATACCTTTATAAAGAATAAAAAAAAAAGCATCCTATACAGATCACAAAATTGAGTGTATTATCAGAAAACACTATAAATGTCTAATATATATTTATATATATATATAGAAGCTTCTAGAAAACATTTCCAAGACTAAACACATATTTATATAGATACAGAACAAAGTGTGCGGTTATGTTAAATCAAACTATAATAAATTCTACACAAGTTTTCAATAACTGGACAAGAATAACCAGTTGCCTATTATCCAAACTTCTAAATACAAACTTCACATGAAAGAATAAAATATTTATACTTTAATACTATTTCACATTGTCGAATAAAGTGAGCAGATATTTATTCTACATTTCAGAATTTAAGTAGTGTGATTACCAGCTGCTCATTCACAGAAATAAAGAGCGGAAGAGAAATCGGTGGGCACAGACGAGAAAGAAAAATACACAAAACAAGAATGTCACATATTATCAGTTTTTTGACATGCACAAGTTCTCCAAACCCATATTTCTTTATAACTAATTTGTACGTTATACAGATTTTTATTTGGACTGTAATAGGTCTTAATCTGTTAGAGGTTTACCTTCCAAGAAAGAATGACCACAGTTCTAAACTTAGGAATAGATACGAATAGCTTGAAGAGCTTGCTGCCGACATATGGGACATTCTGGCTCCGTCTTCTCACAGATGCGATTGGCACATTCCATGCAAAACATATTGTGACCACATGGTACCAGTGCAGCAACTACTTCGCTTTCAAAACAAACAGCACAGTCTCGCTTTGGTCTCTTCCTTAGAGGTGAAATAGATTCTGTTGGAGTAGAAGCAGAATTAGTAGAGGTTCCACTGCAAGAAGTAACAGTAAAGCAATCGGCAATAGTTGAAACCGTGCTTACAGCAGTGATAGGAGGGAAATTCGCCAGAGTGTCCACCAGAGGGTCACTGTGGATCCGCCTTGCAGGTGGATGATCTAAAAGAAGAGGATCTGAGATTCCGGAATCAGCACTCCCCAAACTGTTGCTGCGACGAGGTGCAGTACCCGATGGAGTGGTAGATGTTGTAGTCGTACCAAAGAGTGGGGAGACAGTGCTTCGCACAGGACCAAAATCAGACCAGACACTACTGGTGCTTGGAAAAACCGCTTGTTCGAAAGTCGGTGAATCACCCAGTCCTTCATCGACATCGTATAGACCAAACCCATTTGAGAACCCAGTAAAGCCTGGAGGACAGGAATAAATGTCTGTAATTTTTGGAGAGCCACCATCTGTAGGAATGGTATGAGTGGGAAAAGTAAATATATCTTGAGAGCGAGATGTTAAAATATTATTGCTTTCACGAGATATTGATGGACTTGCATGACCAAACTCAGATTTGTATATACTATTAACATAATTTGTAGTTGCCACGGTAGCTGCAGTAAAAACTCTATCAATACCATTAACATGAAAGTCATCATCTTCAGTGGTGGAATTATTACCAGAACTCCCACTTGAAGTTGAAGAATCAGGCAAGCCCCCAGTTCTCATAGCAATGTGTGCCTCAATTTCCTTACGAGCTGTTTCTACATTTTCAGGAAGCCCCGTTACTTCAAAAACTGGTTCTTTTTCTCTGCTTGGGGTTACAATGTAAGTATTGGTTTGTTGCTGAATCCTTTTAATGGTGGCCCCTTTGGGTCCAACAACAAGACCTACAACTCTATATGGTACCCTCACTTGAATGGTGGTCTGACCAGGAATGCTGGAATTTGGACCAGGTGCTAAAGAGCCATTCATGTTATTTTTACGTTGAGCTCTGATCTGGCTAAAATGTTCGGCAGCAGATAAAATTTCCCTCTTAGCTGCACTAACATCTTCTTTACGACCAGTTACAACAAAAACTGGCTCTTCGCCACGGACAGGTGTTTTGATATAAGTATTAGTTTTGGCTCTAAGAGCTTTGATTTTGCAACCTGAAAGGGAAAAAAAATATTATTTAGAAAAGAAATTTTAAAATAAATAAATTACAAATTTAATTATAGGTTTCATAGTATTATGAACCTTATACATGAGCTTTAAGTCTACGAATAAATGAAATATTGTTTCATTTTTAACAAGCAGGATGAAATTTTTTCATGTAAAACTTGTTTAAATTTTATTTATTTATATAAAATAATATTACATAGATTTATAGCTATATATTCTACATCATGTTAAAACTTAGTAACACAACACAAATATCAAATCAATTAATAATTTCACTTGGAAAAATATAAATCACAGATTTTTAATAAACATACCATCCACTTTTGATTGTATATAAAATTGATTTCAGAATAAACTAAGGATTACACATCAGGATAAATCAGTGATTAAATCTCATGTTTAATAACCTTTTCCAATGATTTCACTTAAGTGTTTCCTAGTAAAGATGCTGTACAAATAAACCATTGGACTTCATTTTCACCTCCCACTCATTAACTAATTTTTCTGCCCCTAAATCATCCAGTCAATAGTTTTAGACCTTTGTCATATATCAACATTCTGAGTGAATATGGATTTATTGTTAATGAGGGAAGATGAGAATAGGTGATCCTGCATCAGGCAAATGGGACTACACATTTTATCTTTCAATGATGTAATAAAAGAGAGAGAGAGAAAACTTTTTTTTCCCAATTCTCCATCAGAATCTCCATTTAAAAAAGGGTAGTTCAAGTTGTCATTCTTTTGTAATCTACAGGGTAAATTAAATGCATGAACATTTGAAATGATATTTTCTTCATTAAGAACCAAAATGCGATTTTCATTTAAATAATGAATGCGAGTAATTTTGTTGGCAAGATTTTATGCATTCTTTGGTTCAATATCAAAACTGAATTTTGAACTAGCAACCTTTGTTTTTAAGTAAAAAGTGTGCAATAATTGGATGATTTCATTTTAATAAAGTTCAGTGAAACATCAAAAAATGAGATTACCTAACAAAAGACTGCAGAGTAACATGGAGGAATTACAGAAAATAAGGAATTTTAAGGTCAAAGTTTCTGTAAATTACTTTTTAATTGGTGTTATTTACATCTCAATATTTGAAAACCAAGAGATTAAATGAATTTTTTAAAGCTATTTTTATCTTAAATATTGTATTTACTTAAATTACACTAATATACATTTTAAAGTTTTATTTCTCTTTTTGATTTGCAAACAAGATATTTTAAACTGTATATTGACATTTTTATAATGAACTTATCAAAACATTATTTAATTTTCAAAGTGGAATTAAGAAAAAATAGTTACATTTCAAATATATGAAAATACTAATGTTTACAGGTAGATTTGCATTTAATAACTGCGATTTTATTTAGTGTAAGTAGATTTAAGCAAATCAGTAAATATCCATTATCTTGAATGATTTTGCAAAAAGAAAGTTTTTAACAAAAGTATTTTTTAAATGTTTAAATATTAAACATGCATTTTATTAATAATTATCATTAAATGTTAAAAATTTAGAAAAAACATAAGCAATTATAATTTAAAGACAAAGAAGAATTATATATTATAATTCCATATTATTAATCCATAAAAAGAAAAATTGCAATTCATTTGAGGGGGATAGGAGTGTTTTGACAAACAGTAAAAAATATGTTTGAAATTCATCAGTATTTTTTATATTCTTTAGGTTTTAAGAGATTTCCCATATTCAATAAGAGAGCAGTACGTGATTATAAAAGTAAATGACATGTCTAAAGATTATTCCATTCATAAACCATCTTCAAGCAAAGGATATCATAAATGCAACAATATAAAGCATACAACAATTAATGACAAAATAACTATTTCCTTTTTAAATATATTAATATGCAAAAATTATGATATTCAGAACTACGTTTCTATTAAGAATTTTTCATACAAAGGCATAAAATATTTCGCAAAAATGCTGAATTTTGTTAGAAATAATACCGTTTTTTTCCCACTGAATATTATATACATACATTGCATATATAAAAGAATTATTTCAATGACAATACACTCAACACAATGCATGAAGATTTTTACACATGCATAACTGAAGAACTGTGCATAGAAAAAACACTGATTTCATAATAATTCCAGCTCTTTACTTTTATCCAATACAACCCAGTAGTTTCACATTAATGTATGTATATATCTTATGAAAAAATGTAGGTACGTCTATCTTTCATGAGATATTAAGTACAAGTTTTATGCAGTATTTTAAAATTGAGGTAAATAACAATTATGCATTATAGTATATAAAAAACTTAGGCTATAAAGGGTTATATAATTTTACTCAATTAAATATTCTACTAAAGAGAAATCACAATATAATATTTTTATTTAAACAAGTAATGCAAAAAGTAACCACCAAATAAATATTCAGATAATTTCAGTCAGAATAGAAAAGAATTCCGTTGGAATCTTTCAAGAAAGCAAACAAAGAAACGAAATCAGAGCTAAAATCGAAAGGGAGAAAGAAACTAAAAGTGAAATCATTTCAAGCAGTATGCAAAGGCTGTATTTATAAATGAAATGTTCTTTAATAAAAATGGAAATGTTCTTTAAGATGACGATTATTCATGGAGTAGAATTATTCTTTGTTCTAAAAAACGTTTATATTTAATTAATTCGTGAAAAAAAATTAACGGAAAACGAAACAGCCATCTTAAATTACTGAACTGTCAACTATCTAAAGCATTTTCTTTGTTTAAAAATCTATGGCTTCCAAGAAATTGCAACAATGGGCTATTAACGCATACGCATTCATAGAATACATGATTTTCACAAAAATGAAGAAAAATAATATTAATGGAATGAACAAAATTATTCAGATTAATTTAACATTTTCCTTAATCCGCTTATTATGCATACAAGTTGCTTTATACTACGATAAAGTGATATTTTTTAAATTAAAGAACACAATTTTTACATAAGATAAGCAAGTGATTGTCTTGAGACAATGAAGCATTTTCCAACTTATTATGTTTAAATCTCATTTCTAAATAGTACTTCTTAAATGATCGTACTTTTTTTTCTTTATTATTAATTAATCTGGGAAAACACCGAATGCAGCATCTGTGAAAGCCATCGCGCGAAAATTCTCTACGCATTTAGCTAAGAACCGAGGAGGAAGCTAAGCATCCGGTATTCAATATCACTAGCAAATGTTACTCACCCTGTCTTCCAACTATTTCAGCAACATGCTCCGAACTGGGTACTGGTACACATTCCGTGGTATTTTGGCTTTTTTTACTTCTCGATTCGGATTCATAACCTCCTGAACTGTAGCCCGATTCGCTCTCATTGCCTAACGTGAAAAGAGAGAGTTCCATAGCTAACTGGAGAGCTCGTTGATCTTCGAGAACATTGCTACCGGTATGTTGTTCCATTTCAGTAAAAATACTAGCTGGCATTGCAAGAATCTAAATGTCTATTAAGAATAATGATTGAATCTCCGTATAAAAAATAAGCTACGGCAGTGAGAGGACTTCATACACGACTAGAAGCTCCCGCTCAAAGACTATTCTCACTACTTTGTACAACGTTCAAATATCATCCAGCCAAAACTACTCTCCGAGACAAGATCCTGACGTCACTGAAGGGTTTGGCGCCACTGCAGTGATAGACTATAGGAAGGCGGGGAACTAAATTTAAATCTGATTCGTCCGGGACCCCGAAAATGGGAGGAGCTAAAATTTAATTGACATCTGGTTCCAGAGTTTCTTTGTGTGGAGAGTTGTCTGAACAACATCCGCGTCTGCGCGGCTCGAGCGTTAGCATCCCTTGAAATTTTCTCCTTTTTGGTTTTGATCTTGAAATGCGCAGCGCAAAGTGACCTTGAATTCTGGAATGAACGAAGCTGGGATGTGAATGCTCTCTCCTATCTTTCTCTCCTTTTCTCCGACTTTTTTTCTCTTCAATCCATTCGCATTTTCGCTCGATTTTTTTCTTTCAG
>BGPR01026603.1:0-21395 GCA_013235015.1 Araneus ventricosus | reverse complement strand
GAATTTGAATACTTGGATACTGCGATGTCCTACCCACTAGATAGAATCAAAGATTGAAAGATATCACTGTCACTTAATTATTTTAAATTTCAAACCAAAAAATCTCTGTTTTGAATAAAAAAAGATTTCTTTATCTATTTAAAATCATGAATATATGTTACTGTGAAAGATCGAAATTTGGAGAATGTCGACTTTCACCGGTGAATGTCAACATTCGCATAGTCATGTCACCGGTGAATGTCAACATTCACATAATCATGTCACCGGTGAATGTCAACTTTCACCGGTGAAAGTTGACATTCTCCAATTTCGGTCTTTCACAGTAACATATACACACTCTGTCCCAAAAGTTTATAGAATCTAGTAAAATATATGTTTTAGCAAAACGGAAAGGCACACAAACACCAATTACAAATATGTTTATTCAAACCATATGCGACTTGCATTCAACGAAATATTTAGAAAAAATAACAATTTGTATTTCAATTATATAGCAAAATGGAAATAATAGGTGTCCCAAAAGTTTATAGAATATATTATATTTCAGCAAAAGGTGCTCAATACAATGTTTTTAATAGTTTAAAGTCTTTCCATTTCTCAGTATGACATTGTATACACGTCTTTAGATCGGCATAATTAAGGTTTTTAATATCTCTGGTTCCAAGTTGTACCATACACTTTCAATGGCTGTCTTGAAGGCATTCACTGAATAAAATTGCCCTCCATTCTCATATACCTTCCGAGACATAATGCCCCACACATTTTCAATTTGGTTTAGATTAGGGCTCATAGGTGGCCACTCAAGAACAGTAACATTTTTCGAGTTTAAATAATTTATCGTGGCATTGGAGGTATGGATAGGAGCATCATCTTGCTGATATTACCAATTTCGTCTCCCTATGTTTCTATGTATTTAGGAGAGTTCTGTAGGCCATCTAAAAACGTCAAACCCACTTGACCGTTGAAACTGAAAGCCGCCCACACCACCACATATCCACCACCACTTTGCCTACTGAAAAAGCTCCTGGGCTCTTTTCGTAAATCATGCCAATATTTTATATTCCCGTCAGGTCCATTTTTTTCATCACTGAAAAGGACAGCCATCCATTTATCACCATATGACATATGATTACGAGCCCATTGTAATCTCTTACTAATGTGAAGCTTTAAGAGTGGCGATCGGCGAGCCATTTTTGCGTGGATCATATAACCAGATTCTATAATTCATCTATGAACAGTGGTCTTGGAGATATGCAACCAGGAAATCCCAGTAATTTCGCGAATCGACATTTTCTGACTTGAAAGCCATTCTTTGTATTTATCTATCACTGCGAATATCCGTCACACGTGGTCTTTCCGAACGAGGTTTTGACTCATATGGCGTCTTACGAGTTAATACACGATAAATCATGCTTTTAGAACGATTTAAAAGTTTCAATATTTCCTTAACAGTCTTGCAGAGCAATTTCAAATGCAGAATTTTACTCACTTCTTCATTAGAGAGCTGCTACGCTTCAGGCATCTTGAAACGCAGAACAAACGAACGCTTTCCTTTTCTTACATCGTATTTATTAGGCTCCAGATCGACGTCATGATTACCGATACCATATTTGCATAAAATTGCATTTGTCTATAAACTTTTGGGACAGGTTATTTCAGTTTATTCTACGATTTAAAAATTGGCATTAAATATACGGGGTAGAACTGCTGTTTTTTTTCAATTTAATAGACATAGCATATCTATACAGTAAGTTACATCGAAATATATCATATACAACAAAAAATATAGGCAAAATACAAGATTCTATAAACTTTTGGGACAGAGTGTATATATATATATAAAAGAAGCAAAAAAATAATAAAAAAATATTATATATAAATTATTAAAAATATTAAATTATATATATATATATATATATATATATATATCATGAAAGTCAAAAAATGTTAAAATAAAATGGAGAGACTGTAGTAAATCGGTAAAAGCGTATAGATGTTGCGTTTGTGTTATATTTTTCTATATTATTTTATATTCCCCTTTTATATATATATTCCACTTTCGGCTTTTTCTTACCGCAGATTTTTTTCTTGACATTTTGTTTTATGAATGTTTATTTTGTACATGTTGCTTTTACATTTCTGCTATGTTTGTTTCGTATTTGTTATATATATATATAATTCAAATTGGATAACGAAGACCAAAAATTAAAAGCAGAAATAAGTTATTTTACATTACATTTTTATCATCATTAAAGTTTTCTTGGGAGGGGGGCCTCAAAATAATTTTACGCCTGGGGCCTCATATCGTCAAAATCCGCCACTGACTAAATCGATGATTTTCTACAACTTTGTAATTGATTTTCTTTCCTGATATAATTCCGTTTTCGAGATAAGATTGCTAATTCCACAGTTCACTCCCAGGTGGCGCTGTAGGCAAAAAATTGGACTTTGAGGTTTTCATGAATTTTGCCGCCTGGAGACGAAAAACCACACATGTAGTATCATGTCTGTGCGTCTGCTTGTCCGCTCGTGTATATGCGAACATGACAATCTAAAAAAGTAACGAGCTAGTTCAAAGAAATCTGTCCGTGGTCAGAGGGCATATTTTGTCAATATGAGGAAATAGGCGTAAATTTGCTTTGAGGCCCCATCCCCCTACCCAATGACACAAATTCGCCGTCGGTTTCGCACTACGATGCATGTCGAATAGGTTTTGAGGCCCCCTAGATTCTCGAGGCACGAGGCGGGCGCCTCTAAAGTCAGTGCGAAAAACCGCCACTGTCCATGGTTCAAAAATATGATATCCCGCCTAAAAAGCCCTCATATTTTTTAAAAAGAGAATTTAACCCTTTACCTGTGTATCCCGAACTCAGTTCGTGCATCTAAATATGGCATTTTTACACTTATGATCTAAAATTAAGTCATTCATAGACTTTATCATTCGATATAAAAAATGACCAATAATCCATTAACATCTTAAACGCTCTATGGACTCTTAGTTGAATCAGAACGACAACACATTCCTAGAACAGAAGGGGGGTCATCTAAGTAGACGGTACAGAATACTACACTGTTAAGGGTAGGAAGAAATTGAAAAAAATATTTTAAAAAGACAAAACAACAATAATAGAAGCAATTTATCTGGTGCGCGCAAGTGCAGCATCATCCAGGGAAAAATTGCGACGAACAAAGATATAAATACAAATTAAGGAAAGTTTTGACTGTGAAAAATACAATAACGAAAACAACAAAACACTAATGAAAAAGAACGCGGAGGAAGAAGAATCTGATGGATGATGTCATCAGAGGCCTCCATCCATGCAGATTCAAAATTAGAATAGGTTTTCTGTCGAGGAAAAACAACTTTAAGGTCTAAATTTGAATTTTCCTCTGAGTCTTGAACCTATTCCGAAACAAATTAGAAAGAAAAGCATTTATCCACAAAGAAGAAATTTAAAAGTCTTTTAAACAAAGTCTGAAAAAAAGGGCTTAATATATCTTACCTGTCTTGTGGAATGAAAAAAACGATTCTCAAAAGTGAACTTTGTTTATAGGTGTGCGCACCTATCTCCATCTAGAAAGGGGTCCACTAACTGAAAACCTAATAATTTTTTTTGTTGTTTCTCATAAAGTTGTTTATAGTTTTTATTTTGTTCTTTTAGCATTTAAAAAAATCATTGTTTTCATGCATTTTATAATTTTTATTTTCATTTTTTATTTTTATAATCCTTTCGTTTTTTTTAATATTATTGTATTTTTACCTCTAACCTCTATCAAAAATAAAACTTCCCTTAATTTGTACTTATATCTTTACACTGTTAAGAAATTAGACTTAATTAATCGGCTGTCAAAAAAAAATTCCAATATGCGCGCGATAAAAATACTTATCACTCCTCTTTAATTCCGCAAGTACCTCAACCCAAAAACAAGCATCTTTTTTGCCCTGAATTTCTATCTTTAGAATGCTTTCTTATTACGATAATTGTCTCCAGATTCATCTAATCAATTTCACAAAATAGAAAAAATTGCTCTGTGAAAACCAATTATCATTGCAAACATTTTATTGCCGAAGATTTTAAAAGTATTTAAGCCAATTAGAACCTTTCAGATGATTGAGTAAATCATTATAACATTCACTTCAGTGATTAAGAAAGGTCATCAGTTTTTTTTTTCCCCGCAAATTCTACTGTTTTGTTGCCAGTCTGTGAATTAAATGATGAGATTAATGATAAACTTAACAATTTGTTTACCACTTAGATCAAGGATTGGGAAATTTCGGCTCTTTGGGTGTAAACAATTATGTTTGAAGTAAAAATAGAATGTTGCAGACTTCATTTATAAAATATTTAGCGGAATTTCGAAACACTTACGTAAGTTGTCGACATTATATTTTAGACTGGGTCATCAAACTGCACTGTTTTAATAGTGAAGCCCGCGGAAGTATTCTCTCTTTTACTTTCTTGTATATTTACAGTGTTTTGGCATATATGTGTTTAAAAAGTTAAATAACGCAAAAATAAACTGTTAATGCTGTATTCGGAAGTTGACTCTGATGTAATTTGACATTTACCAATTTGCTCTTTTAAGAATGGATCGCAGTTCCGTTTTCCTTAACGAATGATCAAAGATACAAGAAATTCAGTTAATTCATATAAGTTTTGGGAAAAAAATAACCGATATCGATAAACTAAGCCAGATACGAGAGATTCCATAATAATTTTCACTTTACATCCCAGAAATAGAATGTTCGTCTCGCAAAACCGTAAGCCAGTTTTCCAGTCGAGTTCGTAAACAGTTAGTCCAATTACATAACATTAAGAACACGAATATTTCCCTGCAAGGACAGATTACGCGCGGAGAAGCAGCATTTACAGACTTAATTACAATTAAGCCTATTATTATTTAGCATCAATAACCTTCGGCGACCAACTTGTTCGCCGGGAATGCTGATTGTGTTTAATTTCAATCGAATCTCTTATGCATAATTTGATATTCATGGTTCCATCAACAGAATAATTTTAAACTTCAAATTGTGATAGACATTATTTAACCTTTGCTTTTTAGTAGCCTTACAATTGTTCTGCTCATTGTTTGCATGAACGTCAATAATGGAGTCGACTGTCAACGCCATATAACATCTAATTGCATGCTGTTGGCACCCATTTCACTTTCGTATTCCTCATGCAAAATATGCATTTGATTTTAACATGAAATTAATCTTTATTAGCGCATGTTAGGTGTATTAAAACGTGCCGGTAAGAAATTAAAGATTAGCAACCATAATCTTTAAGCTTACCGGATATATTTCTTAACATACATAATATCTTAGAGGGCTTTATTTACAATTTTTTTTAAATGTTGAAATTTTAAAAAAAAGGAAAATTCATTACGATGTTACCTTAGCTTTCAACAATGGCAAAGAACACCTAAGTAAATATTTGTATAAACAATGAAAACTGTTTGAATTTCATTGCAGTAATGAAAAATATTTTTGAAAATTTATTAAAATTGGGGAGGGGAGGATGGAAATTGGACAACTAAAGTGGATTCAAAGAATATAAATTTTTTTGGATTTCAAAATGGTGTAATTTTTTGTGTGTGTGCAATGGAAATTTCGAGTTATTACCGAAAAACGCAAAAATTTTGTTTAATTTATAATTAAGATTCTAAATAAAGTTGTGAAAAAATCACTCTGAGATGCACATTTCTATCCTCCAAAGTATATACTAAATGAATCAGTCTACCCTGTGGAGTGCCAACAAAAGCACAGATACACATTCGCTCTTATCATTAATTGAGATTAGAGGTTTTAAATCACAAGCTTTCTGTCGCTTGGAAATCTTGCAATTTTCTTTTCATTGCTATTAATCAGAACTAAACGCTAATGGGCTTTCAACATTGCGATTTCTTGATAAATCGATATTTCTGAACATATCATATGATGTTGTTACAGTTAGAATCTTGGGTGTCTGCAAAAATATGACCAGCAAATAAAGAAATGTCATGCCTTCAAGCTTAGTGGCACATAGGAATGATCTGACATCATTTCAGACATAGTTAGTATTTACTTAGTACATTTATTACTTACATTTATTGGTGAAGGCTTTCCACCAAAAGGAGAGTCGGCGACAGCTCTCAGACTTCTGACAAAATTTGGTAACAAAAGAAAGGTTTCAAAGTTCTAATAGAATAAATTGTGTCATCCTGTACTATAATGGAATTTGCTAAGTGGAGGCTGTTCAACATTTCCAGCATTGCTCAGTAGTTTTGCTGCAAATCATGAGACTCGTGAAACATTTTTCAGAACAAAATATTTCTGCACTACAGTGGAATGCACATTATAAATTGGGACATGCTGACTATTGTAAGTTTTATCATAAAGCAATCATCACATGCGACTTGGCAAAATATGCTAGGATTAGAGTCGTCACCATCAATCATATGCATTTCCTAGTTGGTATACCCAAATAAGGTACACTGGTAACTGCACATTAAAGATGTTTTGGGAATGGTGGTGGTGGTTTAGTTGAAGGAGTTTACTGCCACAAGAGTCATGCTTGGCTATGCTGCACCAAGAATATGGTGCCTAAACAAACAGATGGTAGCATATAAAATTTTTTGACCGAGTGAAACACAATCTTGTTTTAAGTTGACCATTCATCTATAAATTTGTTTATGTAGTCATGAACAAACACTTAGTTCGAATTTGGCATGAATGTTCCTCAAAGCCATTAAAAACAACATATGTGTAAAGATTTGTTTTTCTTCTGTTTCCAGACAGTGGCCATTTTAATGGTTCCATTTCATGTTATGCTCAGTTTTTTTTCAACCACTTTAGCCAAATGGTTTAAGCTATAAAATTTGAAGTTGCTCCACAACGTTGTTCCAGTGTAACCATTTTTTTAGATATTTTGTTAGAATAATAATCAGGAATTTTTCTGCTGTTTCTGTGCATTAGTAAAGGGTACATAACTTTGTGTCCTCGGACACATTTTTCTTCTAATATGCCACCTTCCAATGTCGTTAGAGATTGATAAATGATTGCATTAAATTAGCTCAACACAAACAAGAGATTCGAACCATTAGTCCGAAATATCACAGCATGAAAACATTCAAGGCTTGACTTGTGTCTTGTCTTCATCGCATTGTGCACAATTATTTTTACATCACACTTTGAAATATGTTAAGAATTAGTTAGAAATAAACTGAAAAATGTAATATTAATTTTTGCTTAGTTGCACGAGATTTATTAAAACATTCATATTGATTATTCACTACCTAGTTATTTTGTTGCATATGGTTATATAAAGGGAAATGATAATGCATTTTCAACTAGATCAGTGTTTCTCAACTTTTTTGTGCCATGCACCACCTAAGCCTTTCTAAAATTTTCATGTCCCCTATGTAACATACACAATTTTTAATATTCAAAAATTGAATTGTTCACTGAAGAAACTTAAATGATAGATTTTGGGGAGAAATCACTAGGATATTGTTGAGAAACACAGTAAGTTAATTTTCAAAACATATAATGGAGAACTAAAATTCATGTACGAAATATTTTTTGTAATTTTACCAGTTTTTTTAAAAACATTGTGGGGATTGAAATTTTTTTTTTAGATATTTTTGAAAATTATTCAGCAAGTAGATCATAAAGGGAAATGTGCCATTTTAATCTGGCAATTTATATATACTAGTTAAATCACAGTAGATGGTTTCCTTTTAAACTCTAGACGAGTCCATTTTTGAATTGTCCTCCAATGGGGCATGTGCCCGTTGGGAAACACTGAACTAGATATTTCAAGTTACGTTTTTTACCCCAAATGCTGTGATCTTAAAATTTAATGTATAAAAATGGGCACTTTATATAAATTTGAATTTCATGATAAAATGTCTCAAGATCTAATAATTTCCACATTGATACATCACCATACAAATATTTAATAAGAAAGTAATTCTAAAGTTTAAATAGTAACTTTTGTTCAAAAAAGGACAAGATTCCTTCCACTTTTCCTCTAGATAGGCTTGTCGAACTTTATGTATGGATATTTAAAATGCGTTGAAAAGAGGTGTAATTAGTTTATTTAATTTTTTTTTTACTGTTCTGTTTCAAATTACTTTTAAATTAAATTTTTTTTTATATGCGACATATTGAAACCAACTCTCTTGAAGTTAACTAAATGTTTTGTCATTTCATTATTTGCATTTTCAGATAGCATAAAAATCTTTTCTATGCTGTAATATTTTCAGGCGTTATTAAGGGGAAAAAAATTCTTAATTTTTAATTAATTAAAACAAAATTGACTGCTGTGTTTTAGCAGACATTCCATATAATTACAGAAACTTAAAATACAAGTAAATAAAGGAAGATGATTAATTTACAATTTCCCTTCTAATGAGTTATATTTACATCTCCTTCAAAATATCAATATTAGACAATTGAGTGGTCAGTTAATCAAAATAAACCAATTAAAATAGTATTTGGAAGTACAGAAATTTTATTAATATGGCTGTATTTCTTATTTATAGCTTTTTGTTAACTTCTGTGGTATATTCCATGCAATGTCCCAAGTAAAAACTTAAAAGAATAATAAAATCTGTCAAATGAAACTTTCAAAGATTTCATAATGAATGGAAAAGTTTGCAGTGTGAAAAAGTAACAATTTATTTTAATAACACAAGTTTCACACCAAGATGTACAATTTATTTGAACTTCAAAATACATTTGTTCAGGGATAGTTAAAATTTGAATAATAAAATATATGGGGAAATAGTTTAGCATGGAACTCTGCACTCACTTTGGGGTAACTTCTGACAAAAGGGAAAAATCATTATACAACTTCTATCTTATATGCAACAAATTTGAGCTTGTATGTACAGTTTACTGTGCATTTGATAACTTCTTGTAACATTTAAATCATTCCATTTTCATATTATGGCATGACAATAGACTCAAATCATCAAAGAAACAATTGGCCACATGAATATCATTCCCGATAAGGCAATAAGTACATAATATTTTAAAAAATGGATATTTGGAAATGCGATTACAAATTTTTCAGCATACTGCTTTCAATTAAAGGGGAAAAAATCATGGAAAATACTTGTAGAAACAGATTTGGAACAATTTTTTGCAAGGTGAGCAAAAATGGCTAAAAGAAGTTCTCGGAGTTATCTAAAAAATATTCGCTTATTGCTGAATTATACAATGACTTTAAAAAAATGCTAAAAATATCACTATAATTTTTTTTCTTAATATATTCCCCTTCTTAATAGTTTACCCTTTTTACAAAATTAGAAGAGATGGATTCTGAAATCGGGGATTTTCCTTTTTCTTTCAGTAATCGAGTAATTGAATGATTTATTACACAAAAAACAAAAGAACAGAAATCAAAACACCTCACTTCTAAAAATTTGAAACAAACTAAGGCTGCAACAAATTTTATTTTATTACAAAAACAGCAACACAGATAAAATTTCGTATATATTGATCAAATAATAAACAAAAATATAATTTATAAAGAACGTCAAATGAATAAGCTTTGCTTAATCTAATAAGTAAAAAATATATTTTGAGTCTTCATATTGTTGTCTATCAGTACATTTGAGCAATGTATGAAAAATGCAGCCAGCACTAAGAACCCTAAGACTATTTTAAAATTTACATATGCATCCTAGCACTGACAAAACAACATCATTAAAATAAAAAAGAAAGAAATAGAAATGCCATTATAATCCCATACTTTTGAAAATCCAAAAAGTTCACCCCAACATGCACAGAACTGAAAAATAAGTAATAATAATAAAAATAACTGATAAATAACTCAATAGCTCTACTGATGGATATATTATTAATATATAAAAATAAACATATAATAATGAAATCTGACCAATTTACTCTAACATCTTCATCACTCAACAAAATAAAATATTAAAATCAGCAAACAACAAAAATCTAAAAGATACCATTCCTTGACAGACACAAAACCAAAAAGGGAGTTAGTTACTTTAAAAGCAAACACTGTAATGCAGAGGAATTTATCCTTCATTTTTTTCTGAAAGACTGAGTGAATACAAAACTCTTATTTTAATATATATAAATACATATATATTGGGTATGCTACATACATAACTTTAAGTGATATATCTTTCTATAAATGATTCTTTTTTTTTGGCATCCAAGCTCATAATCAATAATTTTCTTTATAGTAAACAAATGTCTTACTAATTTGCAATAAATATACACAAAAAATCATAATTAGGTAACATATTTCTCACAATAAATATATTTTTTAAAGAATAATATTTTTAAAAAAAATTAACAAAGGAATGTATATATATGTGAGTGTTTTACATCTTGAACAGAGAACAGGAATGTGCATTAAGTAAATTACAATTGGATATGAATTGTATCTTTTTTAACAAAAAAAACCTCTTTAACATCCTCTATTGATGGGAAAATAAATTTTCTTTTAGAGTAATAAATATTTCTCAAATTGCTAAATTTCACTTCAATATTCCATAAAGAGTGTCTGCTTTGAGATTGATATTGCTTAAATGTCATATTATTCATCACCTTTTTTTTTTAAAACATTTATTAAAATTTGAAAATAAACAAATTCGGTCCAAATGTTCAATCATGAAAACAAGAAATTTTCTTAACCCTTCCTTTGCACTTGAATGTGAAATCACTCAACAAATGTCAACATGTTCAAATGAAAAACAGTAAAATACCACAAAAACATGCTGATCATACATTATGGTACACAAAGTGATAAAATTGAAACTTTCATATGAACATTAATAAATATTTTTCACAACTATATGTTAACAAGTTTTAATGATGAATACACCACTGGAATACATATATAAAAGCATTTCCATTATATATTTTCACAATTTCCACATTTTAGAAAAATGCAACAAAAAATTTTTAAGATATATACAAGGAGGTTAAATATTCAACGTTTCTTCTAAAAAAACTATTACTACATCTCTGGCAGATTTAAAACGTGTAGCATTCGTTTTCATGTAAATTAAAAGAATAAAGTTGTAGCCTTACATTCCCCCCCCCCCCCAAAAAGTAATTAAATAATGCATAAAGCTTGAACAAAAATCCTTAATAATCCAATCCCTAAGGTCTAAAGAATAAACAAGCTTGATTTAATTCAAGGCTCCTTTAATTATGGGTTTAAACCCAAAAGGGTTTATGCACATGGATTTTAGGGTATCTTTGTCTATGTTAATCAGCAAGAATAATTCAGAAAATCATCTTGAATTGAAATATTTACTTGAAAATTATACAAATAAACATACCTAATAAAACTTATTTTTAATTTTATCCCCAATTTCATAACTTACTACTCGACACTAAGACGAAATTCTCCCCTGATACACAAAAAATGTTGAAGCAATTTTAATTGAAAGCTAAAACTAACAGAAATTCTTGATAAGTCATTTCATTTATCAGACTTTTGGGAGGCTAAAAATATATACACAGCACCTGAAAAAAAGAAAATGATCTGCAAATTCTTAAAATTGATATAAATATCTTTTAGTTTCAACATGCATGAAATTTTATAACAAGTTAAATAAAAATAAGATTTTTTTTTTTATATATTTATGTACCAAGATATGTGTGTGTATATATATATATTTATTTGACCTGAGCTTACATTAACCCAGATAATCAAGATTAATTATAAAAATAATTGCAAACCCTCAAATAATTTTATAAAATTAATATGATCATAAAAAAAATTATTTTTAGAATGCTATACACTTTAAATCTAAAAAAAAAAAAATCTTTAATTAAAGAATTCTTGCTGACCATCCTGTATGCAAAATTTGATAAATCAATATTATAGGACAGGCAAGATACAACATGTAATAATACAGAAAGTTCATCTTTTTTTCCCCACAAACAGTGCATAAAGTATTGTACTCGCTTAACATAGTAGGTACATGAATTTTATTTTCATTGAACATAAAATAACAAACTGTCTAGTACTTGAGATTGAATGCCATTCTTTACAACACTTAAAAAGCACACACTGCCTTATTTTTCATCCTATTTTATGAAACCTTAGAGCTAAAATTTAACAAAAAATTAAGGTAAAAGGGTATGCATATTTTATAGTAACTGTGTAACAGTAAACATTTCAATGACACAAATCAAATGTATAAACACTTTCTTTTTATCCCTACTCAAAAGTAGGCTGAGTATTAAAACTCTACTTTACAGTTAGCATTAAGCAAAAAAAATGAAGTGATCAAACCAGCCTAAATTGTTATGAAGATATGAAAAGTGAGTAAATATGTTTGGAAGAGAAATATTTAAAAAATAGCCTCTGCTGAGATATCTGATGTCCACTCGTTGTTAAGTTATATTACAAGAATAAAAATGTCATGAATATTAAGAGTAAAACTACAATAAAAATTACTTTGAAATAAAAGTAGACAAGTATATTAACTTTAGCTAAAGTTCCCATTGAAAACCACACAAAATTTTTACTTTGACTGTATGACCAGAGGTATGCATTAGATTTGTTAATAACAACAGCATTAAAAGGGACAGAATTGTTCCCACAAGTTCAGAAAATAGCTCAAAATGCAAGTGGTACCTTGTATCCCTCCTCCAGGGCAAGATATGCACTGCACCTAAGAACAGTCTTCATCGCAACTTATCCTTAAGGAAATCTTAACCCTATGTTAAGCACAACGATTATAAGCCTCATATTAATTGTGGTAATCTCTCAGATCACATGCTCTTGCTTTTTTATCATACAACTTAATCTTTAATTTTAATCATTAAATACCTGAAGATTTAATTGTTGAAAAAAATTTGCATTTCTACACCCAAAATTTATTTAAAATTGTTCTCATTGCATAAATTGTTCTTTGTAGCCCCCCCCATGAATTTAGGAGGGGGGGGGGACACTAGAATTAGTCGCTCCAATTGTAGACAATCATTCATAATTTCTAAAGAAAATTCCCTCATCACATCTAATCCATTTTGTCTTAAACAATTGTAACAGTATAAAATTTAAAAAATCTTACAACTTTCAGAAGTGATATGAAAAATCGAAATAGTGAATTCAGTCCTTGGGGATTGGTCGATCCTGAAAAGTCTAAAGGCAGAGGTCAATCCAGTATTTTTCTTTTTTTTTGGGGGGGGGGGGATTTTGTGAGAAAAAAAAATTTATCATGTAAAAACTTTGATTTTAGCAGTCATATTTCTATATTTCACATTTAATATCAAAAGTATTTCATTGAACCAAATCTATGCAGTAATTTGATACAATACTGAAAAGAAAATACTCGTATACATATTTTGTGCAATGCCTCGTTCAAAAACTTTTTTAAAAGAAATCAGATTAAAAAACTGATAGTAGTTTATTGTTAAAAGTATGTTGAAACATTGGAACTATCCGTTAACAAAACACTTAATTATACAGAAATGCATCTTCACTTTTAAAATTGATTTGATATAGAAAAATAAGGATACATATTTTCAAGAATCGTTGTTTGGCCGTGCAAAAATTTTAAAAAGGGATCATTTTTATAAAATAAAATTTTGTAAAAAGCCCATTTTTACAAATTTGAATTTTGTGAATTTGAGTTTTACGAACAGGCCATTTTTATGAATTTTTTGAAGGGGCCATTTTTATGAAGGGAAATTTTGTGATGGGGCGGAGAAACGGCTCCAATTTTCATCTGGATTGACCCATGAAGGGTATCTAAAAAGGAATGAAATGAAAGCCAACCATTTCAAGGATGAACATGAAATATATCCAAGCGATCCGAGAGACCAGCCTTGCCTAACAGAGGGTTAACAATCTTGAAGATGTAGCAGCATTGAACAGAAGAGAAATCATTAATCCCTAAATAAAAAACTTTAATGAAAGGAATTTCTGCAGAAAACTTTTATCATTTATTCATAACATTAAAATAATTCAGTCAAAACATAAAACATTTTACATCATCACAAAAGGAAGCATGTAAGGAAATGCAAATCTAGTCCAATTAATTAAATGTAAATTTTAAAGTATTTTTCGCAATTTCTGTATCACTCTTTCATTGGCCAAGTGTGGTCACAGTTCGATATAACCATGAGCATTGATATAATCTCTAACAAGTGTCAAGCAATAACAACTATATTAACTTCTCAGCAATCAGCAACCACTGCAATCTATAAACCAATCTAGCATCCAGAGACAGTACCATGGATGGGAGTCCTGCGTGTGTGTATATATACAGAATATATATATGTATATATATATACACTAATTATAGTTCACCACATTTTTAGATGGCAAGCTACTTATTGCAAACACATTAAGGGGACACACAGTGTAGATGAATGATGAAATATGTAGATCATACATGATTGCTTATGATCAGATATACAAATCACGATGAAAAATATCAGTCAACAGCTAACAGGCAAACCCACAATTATTACAAAACAAGTAAGCAAAGCACTGCTTCCCTGTAAGTAGCTCAGAATATGACCAAAGCAATCACATGGAAGAACATTAGAACTCTAAAAAGACCTACCAGCCAAATTTAAAACAGCAGTTTTACAAATATATTGCTGAAGTTCAGTAAAATGGGTATGTATGGAGACATTTACAAGTATTTGATGACTAAAAAATGATTGTAGGGTTTGAATCGATTCTTTACCATGCACAAGTGATAGATACTGTAAATTTAAGAAATGCACTTTTCTAAATATATATATAAGCTACTTAAAATAATAAAAAACCACTTTCTTTAGAGAATTTTAAAAAATAATTTAATAATTTTCTTTAAAAACTTGCTGAAATGCTCTGGTAATAGAAAAAAGTCTAAATTATAAACAATGGTACAGGAAAATTAGTTGAATGATCTAGCTTTAAGGTATTGAATTAAAATTCTTTATTTAAAATTGTCAAATATGACAGTGAGATCTTGAGTAATGCATATTTGAAACCAATTTTTACTATCTAAACACACAGCACATATTTAACAAAAATATTTTTCTTGCAAGGCCCAGAATGAGAGCGTATATTAGTGAAAGATTTGGTCATAACCATAAGCATCTTGAAAGCACCGTAAAATTACAATTCAGAAGATACTTCCTGTAATATGAAATAACAATTTTATTCAAGTTGCAGTTTAGAATTTCCCAGTATATTGAATTTCCAGTAATACTACAGAGCAAAATAAAAATAATATCATGCAACAACAAAATATAAATAAAAAGAAAGACAAGCTCTTTGTGCAAACAAATGGAAGACAATAACAAAAATAAATGGACACTATGATAATAACAGTACAAGTAAACTATCATGAAATATAAGTTGAATAATATCTCTGATCTAATAATTCATTACTTAAGTAAACTGAAATCTTTTATAACTAAAAGAATAAAATATAAGCTACATATACTTAAAAAAATAAAACTTGAAAAATAGGAATACCTTTATAAAGAATAAAAAAAAAAGCATCCTATACAGATCACAAAATTGAGTGTATTATCAGAAAACACTATAAATGTCTAATATATATTTATATATATATATAGAAGCTTCTAGAAAACATTTCCAAGACTAAACACATATTTATATAGATACAGAACAAAGTGTGCGGTTATGTTAAATCAAACTATAATAAATTCTACACAAGTTTTCAATAACTGGACAAGAATAACCAGTTGCCTATTATCCAAACTTCTAAATACAAACTTCACATGAAAGAATAAAATATTTATACTTTAATACTATTTCACATTGTCGAATAAAGTGAGCAGATATTTATTCTACATTTCAGAATTTAAGTAGTGTGATTACCAGCTGCTCATTCACAGAAATAAAGAGCGGAAGAGAAATCGGTGGGCACAGACGAGAAAGAAAAATACACAAAACAAGAATGTCACATATTATCAGTTTTTTGACATGCACAAGTTCTCCAAACCCATATTTCTTTATAACTAATTTGTACGTTATACAGATTTTTATTTGGACTGTAATAGGTCTTAATCTGTTAGAGGTTTACCTTCCAAGAAAGAATGACCACAGTTCTAAACTTAGGAATAGATACGAATAGCTTGAAGAGCTTGCTGCCGACATATGGGACATTCTGGCTCCGTCTTCTCACAGATGCGATTGGCACATTCCATGCAAAACATATTGTGACCACATGGTACCAGTGCAGCAACTACTTCGCTTTCAAAACAAACAGCACAGTCTCGCTTTGGTCTCTTCCTTAGAGGTGAAATAGATTCTGTTGGAGTAGAAGCAGAATTAGTAGAGGTTCCACTGCAAGAAGTAACAGTAAAGCAATCGGCAATAGTTGAAACCGTGCTTACAGCAGTGATAGGAGGGAAATTCGCCAGAGTGTCCACCAGAGGGTCACTGTGGATCCGCCTTGCAGGTGGATGATCTAAAAGAAGAGGATCTGAGATTCCGGAATCAGCACTCCCCAAACTGTTGCTGCGACGAGGTGCAGTACCCGATGGAGTGGTAGATGTTGTAGTCGTACCAAAGAGTGGGGAGACAGTGCTTCGCACAGGACCAAAATCAGACCAGACACTACTGGTGCTTGGAAAAACCGCTTGTTCGAAAGTCGGTGAATCACCCAGTCCTTCATCGACATCGTATAGACCAAACCCATTTGAGAACCCAGTAAAGCCTGGAGGACAGGAATAAATGTCTGTAATTTTTGGAGAGCCACCATCTGTAGGAATGGTATGAGTGGGAAAAGTAAATATATCTTGAGAGCGAGATGTTAAAATATTATTGCTTTCACGAGATATTGATGGACTTGCATGACCAAACTCAGATTTGTATATACTATTAACATAATTTGTAGTTGCCACGGTAGCTGCAGTAAAAACTCTATCAATACCATTAACATGAAAGTCATCATCTTCAGTGGTGGAATTATTACCAGAACTCCCACTTGAAGTTGAAGAATCAGGCAAGCCCCCAGTTCTCATAGCAATGTGTGCCTCAATTTCCTTACGAGCTGTTTCTACATTTTCAGGAAGCCCCGTTACTTCAAAAACTGGTTCTTTTTCTCTGCTTGGGGTTACAATGTAAGTATTGGTTTGTTGCTGAATCCTTTTAATGGTGGCCCCTTTGGGTCCAACAACAAGACCTACAACTCTATATGGTACCCTCACTTGAATGGTGGTCTGACCAGGAATGCTGGAATTTGGACCAGGTGCTAAAGAGCCATTCATGTTATTTTTACGTTGAGCTCTGATCTGGCTAAAATGTTCGGCAGCAGATAAAATTTCCCTCTTAGCTGCACTAACATCTTCTTTACGACCAGTTACAACAAAAACTGGCTCTTCGCCACGGACAGGTGTTTTGATATAAGTATTAGTTTTGGCTCTAAGAGCTTTGATTTTGCAACCTGAAAGGGAAAAAAAATATTATTTAGAAAAGAAATTTTAAAATAAATAAATTACAAATTTAATTATAGGTTTCATAGTATTATGAACCTTATACATGAGCTTTAAGTCTACGAATAAATGAAATATTGTTTCATTTTTAACAAGCAGGATGAAATTTTTTCATGTAAAACTTGTTTAAATTTTATTTATTTATATAAAATAATATTACATAGATTTATAGCTATATATTCTACATCATGTTAAAACTTAGTAACACAACACAAATATCAAATCAATTAATAATTTCACTTGGAAAAATATAAATCACAGATTTTTAATAAACATACCATCCACTTTTGATTGTATATAAAATTGATTTCAGAATAAACTAAGGATTACACATCAGGATAAATCAGTGATTAAATCTCATGTTTAATAACCTTTTCCAATGATTTCACTTAAGTGTTTCCTAGTAAAGATGCTGTACAAATAAACCATTGGACTTCATTTTCACCTCCCACTCATTAACTAATTTTTCTGCCCCTAAATCATCCAGTCAATAGTTTTAGACCTTTGTCATATATCAACATTCTGAGTGAATATGGATTTATTGTTAATGAGGGAAGATGAGAATAGGTGATCCTGCATCAGGCAAATGGGACTACACATTTTATCTTTCAATGATGTAATAAAAGAGAGAGAGAGAAAACTTTTTTTTCCCAATTCTCCATCAGAATCTCCATTTAAAAAAGGGTAGTTCAAGTTGTCATTCTTTTGTAATCTACAGGGTAAATTAAATGCATGAACATTTGAAATGATATTTTCTTCATTAAGAACCAAAATGCGATTTTCATTTAAATAATGAATGCGAGTAATTTTGTTGGCAAGATTTTATGCATTCTTTGGTTCAATATCAAAACTGAATTTTGAACTAGCAACCTTTGTTTTTAAGTAAAAAGTGTGCAATAATTGGATGATTTCATTTTAATAAAGTTCAGTGAAACATCAAAAAATGAGATTACCTAACAAAAGACTGCAGAGTAACATGGAGGAATTACAGAAAATAAGGAATTTTAAGGTCAAAGTTTCTGTAAATTACTTTTTAATTGGTGTTATTTACATCTCAATATTTGAAAACCAAGAGATTAAATGAATTTTTTAAAGCTATTTTTATCTTAAATATTGTATTTACTTAAATTACACTAATATACATTTTAAAGTTTTATTTCTCTTTTTGATTTGCAAACAAGATATTTTAAACTGTATATTGACATTTTTATAATGAACTTATCAAAACATTATTTAATTTTCAAAGTGGAATTAAGAAAAAATAGTTACATTTCAAATATATGAAAATACTAATGTTTACAGGTAGATTTGCATTTAATAACTGCGATTTTATTTAGTGTAAGTAGATTTAAGCAAATCAGTAAATATCCATTATCTTGAATGATTTTGCAAAAAGAAAGTTTTTAACAAAAGTATTTTTTAAATGTTTAAATATTAAACATGCATTTTATTAATAATTATCATTAAATGTTAAAAATTTAGAAAAAACATAAGCAATTATAATTTAAAGACAAAGAAGAATTATATATTATAATTCCATATTATTAATCCATAAAAAGAAAAATTGCAATTCATTTGAGGGGGATAGGAGTGTTTTGACAAACAGTAAAAAATATGTTTGAAATTCATCAGTATTTTTTATATTCTTTAGGTTTTAAGAGATTTCCCATATTCAATAAGAGAGCAGTACGTGATTATAAAAGTAAATGACATGTCTAAAGATTATTCCATTCATAAACCATCTTCAAGCAAAGGATATCATAAATGCAACAATATAAAGCATACAACAATTAATGACAAAATAACTATTTCCTTTTTAAATATATTAATATGCAAAAATTATGATATTCAGAACTACGTTTCTATTAAGAATTTTTCATACAAAGGCATAAAATATTTCGCAAAAATGCTGAATTTTGTTAGAAATAATACCGTTTTTTTCCCACTGAATATTATATACATACATTGCATATATAAAAGAATTATTTCAATGACAATACACTCAACACAATGCATGAAGATTTTTACACATGCATAACTGAAGAACTGTGCATAGAAAAAACACTGATTTCATAATAATTCCAGCTCTTTACTTTTATCCAATACAACCCAGTAGTTTCACATTAATGTATGTATATATCTTATGAAAAAATGTAGGTACGTCTATCTTTCATGAGATATTAAGTACAAGTTTTATGCAGTATTTTAAAATTGAGGTAAATAACAATTATGCATTATAGTATATAAAAAACTTAGGCTATAAAGGGTTATATAATTTTACTCAATTAAATATTCTACTAAAGAGAAATCACAATATAATATTTTTATTTAAACAAGTAATGCAAAAAGTAACCACCAAATAAATATTCAGATAATTTCAGTCAGAATAGAAAAGAATTCCGTTGGAATCTTTCAAGAAAGCAAACAAAGAAACGAAATCAGAGCTAAAATCGAAAGGGAGAAAGAAACTAAAAGTGAAATCATTTCAAGCAGTATGCAAAGGCTGTATTTATAAATGAAATGTTCTTTAATAAAAATGGAAATGTTCTTTAAGATGACGATTATTCATGGAGTAGAATTATTCTTTGTTCTAAAAAACGTTTATATTTAATTAATTCGTGAAAAAAAATTAACGGAAAACGAAACAGCCATCTTAAATTACTGAACTGTCAACTATCTAAAGCATTTTCTTTGTTTAAAAATCTATGGCTTCCAAGAAATTGCAACAATGGGCTATTAACGCATACGCATTCATAGAATACATGATTTTCACAAAAATGAAGAAAAATAATATTAATGGAATGAACAAAATTATTCAGATTAATTTAACATTTTCCTTAATCCGCTTATTATGCATACAAGTTGCTTTATACTACGATAAAGTGATATTTTTTAAATTAAAGAACACAATTTTTACATAAGATAAGCAAGTGATTGTCTTGAGACAATGAAGCATTTTCCAACTTATTATGTTTAAATCTCATTTCTAAATAGTACTTCTTAAATGATCGTACTTTTTTTTCTTTATTATTAATTAATCTGGGAAAACACCGAATGCAGCATCTGTGAAAGCCATCGCGCGAAAATTCTCTACGCATTTAGCTAAGAACCGAGGAGGAAGCTAAGCATCCGGTATTCAATATCACTAGCAAATGTTACTCACCCTGTCTTCCAACTATTTCAGCAACATGCTCCGAACTGGGTACTGGTACACATTCCGTGGTATTTTGGCTTTTTTTACTTCTCGATTCGGATTCATAACCTCCTGAACTGTAGCCCGATTCGCTCTCATTGCCTAACGTGAAAAGAGAGAGTTCCATAGCTAACTGGAGAGCTCGTTGATCTTCGAGAACATTGCTACCGGTATGTTGTTCCATTTCAGTAAAAATACTAGCTGGCATTGCAAGAATCTAAATGTCTATTAAGAATAATGATTGAATCTCCGTATAAAAAATAAGCTACGGCAGTGAGAGGACTTCATACACGACTAGAAGCTCCCGCTCAAAGACTATTCTCACTACTTTGTACAACGTTCAAATATCATCCAGCCAAAACTACTCTCCGAGACAAGATCCTGACGTCACTGAAGGGTTTGGCGCCACTGCAGTGATAGACTATAGGAAGGCGGGGAACTAAATTTAAATCTGATTCGTCCGGGACCCCGAAAATGGGAGGAGCTAAAATTTAATTGACATCTGGTTCCAGAGTTTCTTTGTGTGGAGAGTTGTCTGAACAACATCCGCGTCTGCGCGGCTCGAGCGTTAGCATCCCTTGAAATTTTCTCCTTTTTGGTTTTGATCTTGAAATGCGCAGCGCAAAGTGACCTTGAATTCTGGAATGAACGAAGCTGGGATGTGAATGCTCTCTCCTATCTTTCTCTCCTTTTCTCCGACTTTTTTTCTCTTCAATCCATTCGCATTTTCGCTCGATTTTTTTCTTTCAG